>JADLZK010013251.1:600000-874112 GCA_015847255.1 Hyparrhenia diplandra | reverse complement strand
GCAACTTTGATCGCCGACGATCCACCCTTCTCCCATCCTCTGCTCGGGCTGATCAAGGGGCTGCCTGGTGCAGCTTCCCAGCCTTGGCGAGGGTGGGTTAGGGCGGGTCGCGGCGACTTTACGGGCGGTGGTCATGGCGGCGAGTTCGTCCCATGGCAAGATGGCGGCCGAAGGTGATGAGGTGGAGCGATCGCTCCCATCGCGAAGTCTCGGTGAGGCGTAGAAGGAAGGTGTGGTCCCTGCGGCGCAGAGGCGAGAAGCTTCCGAGGGTCAAGTGGATGGCGGCGGGCGCCGCCTGCTGTCCGCGAAGAAATTCAGCGAGCAATCGCTGATATCAACCATGATGGCAGCCCGAACACGGCACAAGAGGTTTCGCCCGATCCATTGAGAAGAACTTGTTCGTGGTACAGCGCATTGCCTAGAGATTGGAAGAGGATCATGGAGGAGGGTCCGTGGATTTTCGTGGCCATGCTCGATGTTAGAGGAATTCGATGGGGCAACTCCAACCCCCGACGAAAAATCCGAGCAAAGTGCAAGCTTGGGTGCAGATCCACAAAATCCCTCCTCTCTACGTAACGCCGGATATCGTCCAATAAACCGGCAAGGAGAGTGGGGGAGGTGATCACGGTGGAGATGAAGGTGGTGTCGAGCGGCAGGCGATTTTTACGGGGCAAGAGTCAATCTGATGCGACAAAACCCCTAGTTCGCTTTGTCACTTTGACACCGAGGGCGGTGCTGCTATGCACCTCCAGGTGAAGTATGAGAAGATGCCCCGCTTTTGTGGCCATTGTGGCATGATGGGACACACTCACCTCGGTGTGGAACGGGCGAGTTCAAGGATGAGGAGCTGCAAAGTATGGTGACCGGATGTTGGCAAGTGGTGATTTCTCGGCGTGCGGGAACTCCGCGCCGCGCTCGAGGTTTCGGAGAACAAGCTAGCCAGCTACCCAGAGGATAAGGGCATACCGGGGTCCGAAGAAGAATGAGAGGCCGGGTGGCCGTTTTGGTAGCAACCGTGAGGGTTTCGGAGGGCGAAAAGAACGTAAGAATGAAGAAGCAGAAAAGAGAAGGAGGATAGCTCGATCCGGAAGAGGGGGTTCTACCGAGGCCGGGTTTGGGTGAGGACGTGAGGACTCGGCGTCGAGCCCGATGAAACCAGCCCACCAAATTAATGTGACAGGGAATGATGATGCTAGAAGACAGCTCTTTGGCGACGAGAACAAGGGGGCGGCGGGCATTCCACCACCACCGCCAAGCTTATGTCTCTCCCGGAGGAAAGAAGAAGCCCAAAAAAAAGACGACGGAAGAGAACACGGCGTTCAGTCGAAAGGGCGGCCTCCTCCGAGGAGGACCGCCGAGCAATGAGTTGCCTAAGTTGGAATTGCCGCGGCTTGGGCAATGCCGCGACAATTAAAGAGCTTCGTGACATGACGAAGAAGCTTGCCCCGATCGGCTGGCGCGTGAGGAAACACAAGTGCACCGTGCACGGTAGAAGGACTTAAAAGTACTCTTGGTTTTGAGTGTGCTTTTTGCCGTAAGTAGCTCGTATGTAGTGGAGGCCTTGGCATCTTTTGGAATAAAGAAACCAGAGTGGAGATTTTACCCTATTCTCAATATCACATAGACACGATCATTACAGAGAATGGGGGCGAGCCCCGCGCGTCTCACATGTGTGTACGGTGAGGCCCAAAAGCCCGAACGACACAAAACATGGGAGATGTTAAAGTTCATTCGTGGCGACATCGGCACTTCCATGGATGTGTATTGGTGATTTCAATGAAGTTCTCTTGCGATCGGAGCATGAAGGAACGCAAGAGAGGAGTCGAGCCGATAGCCGGATTTCGTGGAGGCCGTTGATGTATGCGGCCTCTCCGATCCGGGCTATGAAGGACGCCGATGGACATATGAGAAGAGGGTGGCTAGAGGTGCCTACCGCCGTGTTAGGTTGGACCGGCGTTGCGCAGCGGACTGGTGGTGCTCCCGGTTTCCACTTGCCACGGTCCGACTGACGCCGGCCGCCTCCGACCATGGCCCCATAGAACTAACGTGGAAGCGTAGTTTGGAACAAGCCCATCGTCAAAGCAGCTCGGTATGAATTAATGTGGGAATCACATGCAGATTTTCAGAACTCTTTATCCCGTGCATGGAAGGACTATCCGCCGGCATCACACTTGGAGGGGCTTTTGAAGAAGATTGCTCATATAACCAAGTACCTCGTGGGTGGGAGAGATCGACCTTCTAAAGGTTGTTCAACGAGAGCTGAAGGTGTTGCAAAAGATCTTGACCGCTTCAGTCGGATCCTCACAGATCGAGCCCATCTTATGAGGAGACCAAAATTGCCGAGAGGATTGTTGAGCTCAACTACCGTGAGGAAATCTTGTGGAAAACAAATGTTCACGGATTACTTTGGCTCACGGAAGGGGATAGGAACACACGGTTCTTCCATCTACGTGCCTCCCAACGCAAGAAGAGAAAATAAGATATCAAAGTTGAAATTGGCGGGACGGAAGTGTCACGGAGGATGAGTCGGTTATGGCGTCTATGACGATAGATTTCTATAAGAATCTATATACCTCGGAGGGGACGGCCGATAAATCGACCACCGCTAGCTACGCATCGTGAAGATGTCGGAGGAGATGAATGAGATGTTGCTCGAATCGATCAAGCCCGAGGAAGTGAAGACAACACCGCTTCAAATGTTTCCAACTAAAGCCCCAGTGCCCTCGACGGTTTCCCGCACATTTTTTTCAGCAAATTGACATTGGGATCTATGCGGTGACGAGGTGACAAATGTGGTGCCGAGAGTTTTACGTGGGGAAGATGACCCATCATCCATGAATGCAACGAACATTGTGCTTATACCAAAAGTTGATGATCCGGATGAGTTGGGACGGTTTACGCCCGACGCCTTATGCAATGTGTTGTACAAGATTGCATCGAAGACAATAGCCAACAAATCTCTGACTTTTTACCGTAGATCATATCCGAGGAGCAATCGGCCTTTGTACCAGTCGGTTAATTACCGATAACATAATTATAGCTTATGAATGCTTGCACTACATGAAGAAGAAGCGGGCTACAAAGAAATCGCTTTTTGTGCGCTCAAGCTTGACATGAAGAAGGCATATGATAGGGTCGGAGTGGGATTATCTACAGATGATTATGATCAAGTCGGGCTTTCATCGTCCTGGGGTGAATATGATTATGAGGTCTGGTTAGATCGGTCTCCTTCTCGCAATTTTGAACGGCAACAAGTTGGATTCATTAAGGCCCACCAGTGGGCGCTCACGTCAAGGGGACCTAATCTCTCCTTATTTGTTCTTATTGGCAGCAGAGGGCCTTCGCGTGCCTTCTTAAAACCAATCTCGCCTCATCGAGCTCGCTGGTATTAAAGTGGCTCCTTCAAACCCGATAGTGAGTCACTTACTCTTCGCGATGACACCGCCGCTTTTTAGGGCCAACAAGGAGAATGCGGTAACCTTTGAAGAATGCGCCGGAGTTATATTGTCAAGCATCGGGGCAACAAATCAACCTTGATAAGTCGTCGATCCACTTTGCTAAGGGATGTAGAGCGTGGTTAGAGAAGAGATCAAGGGAATTCTTCAAGTTTCTAAGGAAGCCCTCAATGACCGCTACTCGGGCATGCCAACAGATGTTGGACAATCATCAATTGGTGCCTTTTCTTACCTCAAGGACGTGGTGTGGAAGAAGGTTCAAGGGTGGATGGAGAGGTGCCTCTACGGGGAAAGAAGTTCTCATTAAATCCGTAGCCCAGGGCTATTCCAACCTACTCCATGGCTTGCTTCCGTCCGCCTCGAGGGTTATGCAAACATATCGATGGTATACTCCGCGATTTCTCGTGGGGTTCTAGAGAAGGAAAGAGGAGGACGTCTTTGGGTTGCATGGGACGATATGGTGATGCCAAAGAGCTCGGGGGGGCCGGGATTCAGAAGTATTGAGATGTTCAACCTTGCAATCGTTGGCACGCCAAAGCTTGGAGACTCTTAAAAGACCCGCACTGCTAAGTGCTAGGGTTCTCAAAGCAGTTTATTTCCCCTAACTCCGACATACCGATGCAGAGATAGGTTCCTCGCCGTCGAGGATTTGGAGAGCGATAGTGGACGGAATTGGAGTGTTGCGTCTAGGGTCGATTCGTCGGATTGGCTCGGGCACAACCACGAAAAAAACGGGAGTCTTCGTGGATTCCGAGAGATGGTATGTCGTGCATCCCCGCACCCTGTTAAATCAAATCCACCGATCCGGGTTTCGTAACTTATTGATCGACATCGAGATGTTGGAACCGACAAATGCCGCGGGAGTTTTTTTTTCCTGTTGATTGGGAGGCCATTGAGAACATACCGAAGTCCGAGACCTTTTGATGATTTTTGGGCATGGCACTACGAGAGGACAAGGAGCTTCTCGGTTCGACGGCGTGATCGTATGCTTGTCAAGCTCGGGGAGACTATGTCGGCTTGGCAAGGTAATAGTTCGGGGCCTTCGAATATCAAGGCACAGGAAAAAGAATGGAGCACTCTATGGAAGATCGGTGTCCCATCCAAAGTACGCCTATTTTTATGGCGATTAGCAAGACACTCAGCCCCTACCGGTGAGGTTCGACACCGAGGAACATGGCGCCCGATGCCGCATGCTCTTTGTGCGGCAGTTTTGACTCATGGAGGCACTCACTCTTGATTGTAACCTAGCCAAGAGCGTTTGGGCTTTGGAGAGAGAAGAGATCACGAGTTCATCTATCGATTCATACCCAAGAAGCGAAAGCATGGCTTGCGTAAGTATTCAGTGGTACTCAAACACGAGGAGCTTACCAGGGGTTGTTGTCCCACTGGCGATTTGGTATGCCCGTAGACAGGCATTGCATGAGGATACCTTCGAGCCCGCCTCGACACATTGTTTCGTGGAGCGTTTTATTCAAGACTTGGAGGTTGCATCTCCTAAGAAGCGTGATAAGCGTAGGGGTAGTGTCACCAGCGCCGGGATTGCACCTCCCGGGGGCGTCCCGTAAGCTCAATGTTGATGCTGCGGTTTCTAAGAACAACAAGAGCTTCACCGCCGCCGTGGCTCGCGACGAACCGGGAATTTCCTAGGAGCTTCGGTAATTGTTGTTGAGGGCTATACCTGGATGCGAGACCGCCGAAGTCATGGCATGCCGGAAGGTCTATCGCCGCTAGCGATCTTAATCTCCGGTCTATGAGGATTGCAAGTGACTCGTGCTAATGCAAAATGAAGCATCTATGGCGAAGGGGCCGGGCGTATGGTCCTCGTGGTTCAGGATATTAAGCACATCATGGGGAATTTTGCGAAGGTGGAGTTCGTTCATGAGAGAAGAGCAAACCATGATGCTCATTGTCTAGCTAGAAGTCATGTAAACTCTTTAGCTGGTCGTTATGTTTGGTTCCTTGAGCCTCCCGTTGGAGTTTATAATACCTACAATATGATATAATAAAGGAGGGCTTTACTCAAAAAAACTACAAGGTAGGGAAAAAAAAAAAGGATTTGGAAAAATCCACTGTGCCTCCCCGGCTATTATACAGTCTGATTTTCCTCTAAACCCAGATATTTTGCCCCATGAACTCTTGAAACCATTCAAATTACCACTGTGCTAATGTAAAATATTTTTTCTATTTAACTAGATATGTTTATCTAGATATTTTTGAAAAATCTAGATATCTATTTTCACCAGGTCTGAATATTTTTATTTCATTTTCGAGTATCAAAATATGTTTGTGATTAGTTTTTGGAACTTTTGAGTCAAATTTTTTGGAATGCTTTAAACCATGGAGACATTTTCGGTGGTTTAAAGCCGTTATCAAATATTTACCAAACTTTTAATTTAAAGAAGGATAAAACCAGAAACAAAAACCACTCCGACCTATGGCTAGGAGGTAATATTAACGGTTTCAAGGGTTTATGGGTTAAAAAACTAATTATAGAGTTCAAAGAAGAAAATCAAACCACAACAATAGTTTAGAGAGATGCTAAATATATATCTTTCGTAAAAAAGGGCATGGGGACAGAGGACGCAAGTCGAAGCAAGCCCATTTGAGCAATAAAGTCGTCGGGTTCACCAGCCAATATTTAGGTTTGATATTGACGCTTTTATACAATTTAATTATTTTAATAAAAAAATATATGCACAAACAATCGGCTAAGTGAGGACCATTGCAAGGCACTGGCAAAAACCGGCAATGACACTCACCAAACATGTCGTCACCAAATCACATCATATCATTGTCATGTAGTGAGTTAGTGGTGGCGGCTTGGGTTAAGACTTAGGAGGAGGATGTGTCCATCGTACTTATAGAGGACGGCTAAGGGCGCACACCGTATAGGTATGATTACCCTTTCACCCTCGGTTAGGGAACACTCTACACAGGTGCGTTTTACCCTTCTGTTCTTTATGACCGATGGGTGGGCCATTTAGACGCGGCTCATCTCGGCGGCGGTGCGCGCATGGCCGGCCCCCATACAAATAGGAATAATATTTGAGCAGATCTCCTTAATTTCATTGCATATACACATTGCTGCCTTCCTTCTTAGGATACCTTCCTATCTTCATGCACATATTTAGAGTCCGTGCCTTTTTTTCTAGAGCGCTTACATTTACTATTCCAAATAGGAATCCGTGTCTTCCCCTATATTTTTCCCAAAAACGCTTACATTTCCAATTATAAATAGAACTCTATGTCTACAATACCAGCTAAACATTATACGTCCCTACGTATAGAGAGCAAAAGCAACAAAATTAAAAAAAAAAAACATCTCCAAAATCATTGATCCGCCCCACGCAACGCGAGATTTGGCCAGCGCCGGCCCTGCCATCACAGGGCTAACCCAGCCGACGAACACCCCGGTTGCCCCCTAGAGATGGCATAGAGACAACTAGAAACATAAAAAGGGGTATTGCTAGGTATACAATGAATTGTACATAGTATGTTAAAGCATATACATACAAATTTCTAGAAATTTTTTAAATAAACTAGATTAATCATAGATCATATAATGGGTAGCGGTTAATATGCCCAGAGTGATTCGTATTAAATTAGTTTTCACTCATGTTAGTTAGATAAAAATGGTAGAAATAATAAAAATACACGCAAGAACGTCGTTACAAGATATCAATGAAAACATCAAATTGAAATAAAATTATGGACCCTTGAAGCTTGAATCAGTGGAACTGATGTATTTGTCGCAACGCAGGGCACTTTTGCTAGTCAGGATTAAAAGTGGAAACCTTTAGTCAATGTTGATAACACCAATCAAAGACTAAAAGATGATTTTTAGTCCTGGTTGGTAACACCAACCAGAACAGAAGGGGCTTGGGTGCCAGTAAATCGGTGCTAGTAAAATTTAGACCCGGGACTAATGCTTACATCAGTTCCAGTTCTCAATAAGATCAGGACTGAAGATGTGAACCCAAAATTCTTTCTAGTGTGTGGGGAGAGATGAGATCGACAAACGACAGATGATAGAACAATATGATCTTTTCATTACAGTACTAACATTTGCTTCACAATATGATGTACATATTATTCGAATAAATAAAATAGAGAGATTTATTCATTACAGTACTAACATTTGCGGATACACAGGATTTACTAGACTTTGTCGTCCTCCGGAGACAGCCCCGTTGCTGAAAACCGTACGTCACGGGCCGGCGGCCGGCGGTGGCGTCTCCACATCGCAGCGCTCGGCGCCTTTGCGGAGGAAAAGGAAGTAGAGCCCGACCCCGAGCCCGTGAAGCGCGACGGAGAGCCCCCACACGACCAGCTTCAGCGCCAGCCCGTGCACCGCATCGGCGATGCGCGCCGTGGTCGTGATCTCCAGCGCCACCGAGACGCACCATGTGCCGATCCTGACGCGCCGCAGCTCGGCCGCCGTGGCGGGCGGGTCGCGCCGCAGCTGCCGGAGCTTGATGACGCAGCAGGCGAGCACGACGAAGAGGAAGTAGGAGACGATCGCGAGCGCGAGGTCGCGCCGGCTGTGGCGCCCGCGGTAGATCGCGAACGCGAAGCCGACCGTCACGCCGACAAAGAGGAGACGCAGGGCGGCCACGGGCGCACCCAGCCGCATCCGCAGCCGCGCCAGCGCCCACGACCATGGACCTCCATCTGCTGTGGCTGCGGCACTACCGGTGGGTCGTGGCCATGCGTGACAGTGAACACTGGCTGCTCCATGTGTGCACGAGCTCGAGCTGCAGCTGCGGGCGGTGTGTTGCGATGGCAGGTGTTTGTTTGCTGCATGGACTGCACTTGGGATCTCCACAGGAGACCCCCTGCTTTTTTATAGGGCAGCAGCCAGAGGTGGAAGCCCGGAACAGGCCAAGGGTATCCTATCCCCTTCACAGAAAGTGCCGTCGACTTGGCAAGGCGTCGTCGTGCACCCTGGATGCAAGGGCGGCGCCCCGTGCGACCCCAGCACCGATGCACTCCACGTAGGTTCGGACGGCGACGCAAAAAGGCTCGTCTACGCCCTGCGCGAGGATCGCTTGTGTTGGTTTTGGATGTGGCTTGTGCTGGGGTCGCCGTCGCCGGAAGCCGAGCCTTTTTGCGTCGCCGTCGATCCTACGTGGAGGGCATCGGGCCGCGGTCGAAATCGAACACGGGCGCCCGTGCAGCCAGGGTGCACGCAATTTCCATATTTTTTCCGTCGTTTCCACTTTCCCGCGTCCCTCGTATACATTTCCAGTCTTCCACGGCCGATACTTCTGACCAATTCCAAACGAAGGGCTGGTGATTGTGAGTGACTGACTACCACAAACCACAAATCTCAAGGCAGCTAGCTAGCCTTCAGTAGAGTCTCGGACTCTCGGTACTCGATCGACTTGTTCAACAAAAATTATTAGTTGACCTATCTCAATTCTCAACAAAAGGATGAGGAGCATGTTCATACTGTTTAGTTGAGATTGTCATAAGACAAAGAACGTTTTTGATTGTAGAGCTAGCCCAGCCACGCGAAGCTAACCTTGCCCCTTGTAAGGATATATAGTTAAATTTGTGCTAGCTCACTTAAATTTCATCAAGTAAAATCTGGACTGCACAAAAATCAAGGCAACAAGCTTGGAAGGGAACTAAACATGCCCAAAGGTTTCTCTTCTCCGTAGCCTACAATAGATTCCTTTGTTTAATTATACTTCTATACGTCAAAGTTACTTTAATTCCTTTGTTTCAACATACAATCATTCTAGTTCGATCGGTAATAAAGGCAAATTAACTTCTCTAACTTTAAACACACTCGTCGTAGAAGAATATATTGTCATTTAGCTACTTACTCCGTTCAAAATTTTTAATGTATTTTATCCTGTTCAAAGTTGAACTTATTTCATTTTGATTAAAGTTTATTGAAAATGCTTCAATACCTAAAACATTAGGTTTGGATTATTAAATTGTCAACATAAAACTCTTCGACAAGTGAATAAGTTGTTTCTAACTTATTTTTGTCTTTAGACTTTTCTTCGTTGTAATAACCATGTGTTTCTTGTGATGCTGTGTGGTGATTGCTGAGTTTGATTTTGTCACTTAGTAGTGAGTTTCATCGCACCATATGGTTTGTGCACCAAAATTACATCTATTCTCTTATATTGTGCATGTTTTGTATGTAGTTTTTGTTTATTAGGTATGAATTGTAGTAGCTATGATTGTGATTGTGTGTGTATAAAGATTGTGGATCTCAATGAGTTCTAACACCTTTGTATTCAATTTTTTTTTTATCCGAGGTCATTTAGTGTTCCATTTGACGAGGATTGACCAAGTCAAATCTTGTTTTTTTTTTTTAAAAAAATGACACCTTCAAGCGCTATTATTTGAAACTTTAGACGGTTTCAAATCAAAAGGTCATGAATACCAAGTTTGTTAAACTCTCCAAGATCTACACTTGGTATTTGGGTCAACTTTTCATTTGACAAAGTTTGGATGCCTACAATTTCAGTATTTTAAAATTTTTACACCTCCAAACCAGTTTTTGAAGCCATAAACGGTCTCAAATTGAAAACTCATGAATGCCCAAAATTCATAACTTATCAATATCTACAAACTCTATTTAGGTTATTTTTGCATTTGAGAAAGTGTTAGGAAAGTATAGCTCGAATTAACACATGTCTCGTGTAGTTTCATAAACTCCATGTGAGATCTTTTGTACCTAGTGTTTACTAACACTTTCGCAAAAAAGGAAAAATGACTTATATAAAGATTAAGATCTTGATGAGTTCTAACACCTTTGTATTCAAAATTTTTTTCATCCGAGGTCGCAGTGTTCGGTTTGATGAGGTTTGACCAAGTCAAATGTTGTTGTTTTTTTGAAATAACACCTTCAAGCAACTATTTGAAACTCTAGATGGTTTCAATCGAAAAATTCATGAATACCAAGTCTGTTAAACTCTTTAAGATCTACATTTGGTATTTGGGTCAACTTTTTATTTGACAAAATTTGGAAATCTTGAATTTTGTATTTTAAAATTTTTATAGCTCCAAACAAGTTTCGAAGCCCTAGATTGTCTCAAATTGAAAAGTCATGAATACCAAGTGTGATCAACACATCAAGATATACATTTGGTATTTTGGTCAACATTTTATTTAACAAAGTTTGATCGATTCAAATTGGTTTGTTTTTTTCAATTTAATTAAATTTCCGTGCGACTTCGCCTTTGAATTATACGTTGAACTGAGACCACCCACGAAAAAATTTTACGTAGAAATGACATGAAAACAATTTTCCCATCGAAAAACATTACATTTAATTATTTTAGTTAAAGTCAACATTTTTGTATCAATGAAATACTGATTATTAAGTACATTATGTTCGCTATTCGAAAGAAAAATATAAAATATTTCAGGTTACATATTTTTCTTGTGTGCAATATAGCACAATCCACTCTAATTGTTTTTTTTAAAAAAAACTTTGACTGCTATATAATTTACTAAGAAAATAACTAGTATTTAGAAATTAAATAAAAATAAATTTAAAAGAAAAAGCAAAACTATGCACTGGAGTGGTGGGAAGTTAAAAATGAACCTTTATCTCGGTTGGCGCCCGCGTCCGGGAGTAAAGGTGGGCTACATTTCGTGGCCCGCCAAAATTTGGCTTTACTCCCGGGCCGCGTCTTGGGCTGGGAATAAACGGATTATGCTTTATTCCCAGGTGGTGGCATAGCCGGGAGTTCTCCCCAGGCAGTGGCTTACCTTTATTCCTAGTTGGTGGTTCTGCAACTTAGGAGTAATGGCCATCTACTCTTAGACAAAGGCGAGAGCCGGGAACAATGGTAGTTGCCGTTATAAAATGCCGCACCAGCCACTTCTTCTTCCTCCCCTTCCACTTCGCCTCGACGCCATCACCGCTCCGCCCACCACCCTCTCCACCACCGGCCTCATCCCGCCACTCGGGGCCTCCACCACCACGCCTCCACCGACACCGCACTCGACCAACCCCACACGCCGGCCGCCGCTCCTCCTCCGGCCCGATGCGGATTCACTCCGACGTGGCGGTGGAGGCCGTTGCCCTACCTCTTCGATGCAATTCATCCCGACACCGCCAACCCTGTCCTCTCCTTCAGTGCCACCGGCGCCGCCGCCCGACCTCTCTCCACCGTGACGCCCTCTTCCACCACGTCACCCCGCCACCGCAGCGTCTAGAGTCCTCCACTGCGACGCCCTCCACCACCAGCGCCGCTCACCATCGCCCGGCGAGCCTGCTCAGCTGAAGTGAACCTCGCCAACGCCCGATTAGTGGCGCCGATTAGCAGCCTCGTCGGGCTGGAACCTCACCACCGCGATTTAAGTTCGAATAGGATTTCTTGTCAAATACGAAAAAACAGAATTAACATGCACGCCCATTTCTTGTCAAATACAACAAAAATAGGATAAAAATTCATGAAGTTAGGGTTCTGACGCCCCCGCCGCCCCTGCACATACACACCCATGAATGTTATATGGTTTTTGACGAATGTCTTTAAACGTTTTTCGACAAATGTCTTTAAGAAAATATAAATCTTGCCTGTCACACCCGGTTTTAAGGACAACCACATGTACACCATATGTGAGCCCTAGAAGTCAAATCTCACATATAGTCACAAACAAATGGTAGTATCAATTCACAATGCTTAAAATACAACAAACAAAATATAAAAGAAAATAACCCCAGCTAGTAGACAACAGAAAGACACTCGATCTTCCGGTGCGGACTCCACAGGCACCAACCGACCGATTGATCACAAGCCTAAACTTCTACTAAGGCGTGGGGAGTAGCAAGAGTGAGTCCATGTCGAACTCCGCAAGAATATGAAGGCAATATCTTACCCATATCCCATGATCATTATAACATAATAATGTAGAGCATAAATGATAAATTATGAACTGTAAAACAAACATAGTTACATGCAACTGTAGTCCTTGTTGCTATGTTTTGCAAATAGTTACAACCTAGTTGCAAGCCTAGCTAGTGAACAACATGTATTTTATACACTCTATATGTGTACTCTACCGATTGCAACTCGTGAGACTAGACCAATCACATCTGTAAAACCATACTGATTGCAACTTGACGGAACTAGCTAATTCAAAAAAATTTGATCCAAAGGTAACTAGACCTCGATGTAATTGTAGCCTAATGCGGTCCAATTACGACTTGAGTTAGGCCAGTTGCAACTAGACAAGAACCAATTACAACCTGACATGATCCAATTACAACTAGAGTTGGGCCAACTGCAACTAAGTAAGAACCAGTTGCAACCTGACACGGTCTAAGTACAACTAGAGTCGTGCCAATTGCAACTTCGACAAAGAACCAGTTGCAACCCGACAAGATCCAATTACACATAGACTCAAGCCATAAACCCTAAACTTGGCAAAACGACATGAACCCTAAACTCGGCAAACGACATGAACCCTAAACTCGGCAAACGCCATTAACCCTAAACTCGGCAAACTACATGAACCCTAAACTCAGCAAACGACATTAACCCTAAACTCAGCAAACGACATGAACCATAATCCCAGCAAACGCCATCAACCCTAAACTCAAAGAAACATCATAAACCCTAAACAAGGCAAACTACATGAACGCTAAACTAGGCAAACTATATGAACCCTAAACTCGGCAAATGACATGAACCCAAAACTTCGGCAAACATCATGAACCCTAAACTCGACAAATAGCATGAACCCTAAACTCAGCAAAAACGGTATGAACCATAATCCCAACAAACGCCATCAATCCTAAACTCGGCAAACGCCATAAACCCTAAACTCGGCAAACTACATGAACACTAAACACGGCAAACTACATGAACCCTAAACTCAGCAGACGGCATGAACCCAACTCAGCAAATGCCATGAACCCTAAACTCGGCAAACATCATGAACCCTAAACTCGGCAAACGACATGAACCATAAACTCAGACAAACGACATAAACCCTAAATTCGCAAACTACATGAACCCTAAACTCAAAGAAACGACATAAACCCTAAACTCGGCAAACGTCATGAACCATAATCTCAAGAAACGCCATCAACCCTAAACTTCGGCAAACGCTATAAACCCTAAACTTCACTACTACTGATTCTCTCATCACTACCGCCCGGTATCACTTTGCGAAATTTTTAGTCCACCGGCGGCGATGAACCGCGCCCGTAGTGATGAACCGTCCCGTGAGCGGGAGAAACCGAATCTCCACGGACTCGACCAATACCGGCGGTGAAGATTTATATCTCTACCGGTTTGAATCATTCCCCGGCAAAGGTCTTGATGGACACAGATCACTTGCGGGTTTGAATTAGATCCGATAGCGATTCGACGATTGACACAACCGGGTTGATTGGAACCGATAGCGATTTGGGAGGGGAAGCAAAGGAACAAAGAAAACAAAAATCAGAAATTGAAGATTAACACGCATCGATTAACAAACGACCGATCCATTAACAAACGACACAAACCAAATTAAACTGTCATAGAAACAATCGATACAATAAATTAACATAAAAGAAAGCGGCGGGCCTAATTAAGCCGCCTTCTTGGACTTCTTCTTGGCCTTCTTGGCCGCCCGCCCGGCCTTCTTCCCGGCCTTCTTGGCCGCCATCTCCTCCGCTTGGCCGCCGGTATCCCCTCGCCGAGGTTATCTGGCCAAGTGCTCGATCCGAGGGCGATGATGGACTTCTCCTCCAAGTGGTGATTCACCGCTGGCGCCAACTTGGTCGGCCAGTCGTTGATCTTGTTATGGGCGGCGCCGAGGCGATGCAGACGGACTTCTCCGCCCGGTCGGCAGCCATGTCGATCGTCGGCGCGCCACCGACCCGGCCCGGCTTACTGTGAAAAATGGGGTAGAGAGGGGAATGTGTTTGAGAGCGGAGTGTTGGAGAGCGGACCGAGACGCGGATTATTTACGTATAAATAGGACTCACCAGCGGTTTCATGAGGGAACAAATTGAACACAAATGATAGAAAATTAAGATTGACACGCATCATAATAAATAATAAACCGATTCAAGAAAACAAGAGAACCCAAATTAACGAAAAGATAAAGAGATTGCCATACAACAGATTAACCAACAACTGAACCATTAGCAAATTAACCACACGGATCATTGTATCTTACAGATCCACCTGCGTATCGGACAAATGTAAATTAACATAAACAAATAAAAGAACAACCTAGGGCCGCCTTCTTGGCCTTCTTGGCCGCGCGCTGGCCGGCTTCTGGCGGCCGCCTTCCCCGGCCTCCTCCTCGGGTTTGGCCGGAATCCCTCGGCGAGGGTATCGGCCGAGAGTCGATCCGGGAGGGCGAGAAGTTGGCCCTCTCCTCGAGGGGGCAGATTCACCTTTGGTAGGCCAACATCGTCGGCCAAACCGTTCAACTTGGTGAGGGCGGCGGCGAGGAGGTCCACAAAATAACTTCATCTCCTCCCGGGTGGCGGCCATGTCGACGATCGTGGGCGGCGAGTCCGGCTTTCCCCGTGAGAGGGGCACGAAAGAGAAGTTAGTGTTGGATAACGGGAGGGGGCGCCGGGACGGGTATAAATGTGGCGTTTCCAAAAGACGGTTCCTCGGAAAACGTAGAATCGGCGACCACCGCGCCCAATGGCCGTCTCCTCGGCACTCAACAACCGACTGTATTTTCCAAAGCTCAACCGACGCTTAATTATTTTCTAAAGAACAAGTTAAGATTCAAATTAAATTTTAATTTTAATCGCTTTTGAACTACGCAAACGAAACAGTTTCAGGGGCACGAGGGAGCAACACACAAAGAATAATATATATAATTTTTATTTTATTAATATATAAAAACAAAAAAAAAGAACATATAATAAAAATGATAAAAACAAAAAAAAAGGAAGGCCGCCGGCTAGTACTCGCCCTCCTCCTCCTCTTCCACGCCGGCGTCGTCCTTCTTGGCCAAGGCCTTGAGGACGATCCCTAGGCAAGCTGCTCCACCTTGGGGGCGTAGTGGTTCATCTTCTCTTCCGGGGTGGATCCACCCTTGGAAGAAGACCATGGCCGTCCGTCGCCGGCATCCCGAAGGCAGGGCCGGAGACGATCGAGGTGAAATCCCTCTCGATCACCCGCATGCGGGCGGCGACCGAAAGGTCATCGGCGCCGCCTCTAGCCGTCGCCAAGGTCCATGCGGCGGTCCCGCGAGGGAGGCGGACGTAGTCGGAGTCGGAGTCGGGCCGGGGGCGCTTACGCCGGCGCCCTCAACCACCGGGTTCCTTGCCCTTGTCCTCCGCCGCCTCCACCACCGGTGCGCTTGTTGGATCCCCGAGCTTGAGGCAGCCCATCGCTGAAGAATGCAAAGAGAATGTGGTTTGGATGATCGAGAACTGGAATGGATGAATGCCATGATCGGAGGGTGTGCTTAAATTAGAGAGTTAGTCGGCCGCTTCACTTCCCCACGATCAACGCGGCGCCTAAGCAACCGCTTGGAATTCCCACGATCGCCGGTTGGAATTCGCACGATCTCTCTGCCGGCCGAGCATTTCCTCGCACCGTGCGGTTTTGCGCCGACCCTCGGGCCGCGTTTCCAATGGTGCGCGGACGACAACGAGTCTCCACCTTCATTGATCACCGTCGGGCCCACACATGAACCGGCGGTGATTAACAAATCGGTGAAACAAATAGTTATATCTGTAAAAAATTGATTTATTGAAATCATTAATTTTATCTCAAAGCGTTAATGCATTGAGATTTCAACTAACCCCGTCACCGCCACGTACACTCGTATTATAAATTTTCATTTTAGTAGTACGTTATATATAGGCTGAGTATGTCATGGCTTTGTGATACGTCACGGTTGCGGCCTTGAGAATCATGTTGCTCTAGTCTTCACTACCGGCTCCACTTAATTAAACCGACAAAGGTGTCTCTGCTTCCCATGAGAAAGGTGAGCACCCCCGCCGTGGCCGACGGGTTATATCAATGTCGATTAATAACACCGCCGGGTGCACTTTCGGCCACCGGCGGTGATCACATATATCACTCGCGGTACCACTACGCTGCAGTGTTATGGAGTATCACTGCCGGGTTAAAACTAAGAACCGGCAAAGATTTTTGCCTTCGTCAATCGGGCGAACAAGACGCCCGACGGCCGACCCGCGCACCATTGCGGGAAGGAGCACCGCTGTTGCCTCGTTCTCCGCACCATGGCCACGGTGCTTGGTTTATGCCGGTGCTAATTATCCGGCAAAGAACTTCCATATCACTATCGGGGTTTAGGGTTGAAACCGCGCAAAGATCGCCCGTACCACGGCATCCGCCTATAAAAACGGCTAGTGCGGCCCTTAGGTTTGCAATTCAGTTCTCTTCATCCTCTTTCTTGATACTCTTGATTCGGTTGCTGTTCTTCTTCCTCGATCTTCTTTGCTACTCTCCACATACATATCTATGGCCTCTCTATGGGAGAAAGCCCTCCACGTCTGATATCGTTCTTGTGCATCTTAGGCCACCAAAATGGTTCACACCCAAGAGGTGCTACAAGAGTCTTACTGAAGATTGAGCAGCGCCGAAGGTTAGAACAAATGTGAGATTCACGAAGCCATCCGGTTCTGTTTTGCTTGAGAGGCCGGGACAGCTGGATTTACATGTCCATATAAGAGACATGGCATTCTCCTGATAAGATCATATCGATTTATGAAAATGCAGCTTCAATGAAAATCTCCTTTGGTGATCAAAGCAGATTTTCATAGATTAACATGATATTCTCTTGCGAATGCCTATGCATGCTTGTCATTGGACGCAACCACGGCTTGCCATTGCAAAGATAATTATCTCGTAAGGCATCCTTGCCGTGGATTCAATGTAAATCCGAGTTATGCCCTCCTTGTAAGATCGAGCACAAGAAACCTCACAGAGCACCGATGGGACCTCAACGGGCACCGATGGGCTTTCAAAATCCCATCGAATTTCATCGGCAAGAATCACATTACCTTCGGCATTTTTTATTTTAAATGTGTTTGTACACTTTGATGAGAACATTGATCTATTCGTGGAAAGGTCTTTGTTATCATATATGTAACTTTTTTCAAGGTCTTTATTATCATATATGTAATCGGATATTGTAATCGGTTTGCTCCTCTCTCTCTCTCTCTATATATGTAATCGTGTGTTCCTTTCCAATTTATGTTTGCATTTATATATCATAATACGGGCGCAGTTCTTATTTTTTGACGCCCTTCTTATCTTTCATGGACGAACATAAATATATAAATGCTCTATGTACTAACCTAAATGTTGGTAAACATCATTGAAACACACAACTCGAAAAAAAAAGAAAGGTCCAAGTAATCTCATGGCGTGAAAAGATAGCTGTCGGTTTGAAATATATCACTTTGCCGGGTTTTAAAGAGCCCCCTAGATAAAAGAGACAACACTACCGGTTTGCAAATACGAAACCGATAGTGATCAACCTTCTATCACGTTTATCACGTAGGAAAATCTAATAATAAAAATATAGATCGAAAAAGACCTAAGATCTTGTGTGGGGGCATAATTTGGGTGTACAAGGTTGTAAAAAAATTCAAGACATTTCTACATTGTGGGAGTACACATGCTTCACAAAGGTACATGACCCCTTTGATCGGAAGCATGACCGACAATTACATCCATAAGCTATCTTTGGGTCATCTTCGTTCCTGTGGTCTCGGCCTCAAACTTTTTCTTAGATGTGCACATGCCACGTGTGAAGGAAGCACGGTGTTTGAGATTTTTCGGACAAGGTTTGGTATTTTTTCAATTAAATTGAATTTCTACGCGACGACCCCCGAGTAGTTCTGAGTTGAACTGGGGTTACCCACTAACAGAGCAGTGGTGCCAAAATTTTCCACATGGTCTCATGTGTCCTAGGAGAAAATTCGGTGTGTAGGTTGGTGCAAAATTCATAAGTTTTCAAGCTTTAATTAACCTCCTTCTATCACGTTTATCACGTAAGAAAATCTAATAATAAAAATATGGATCAGAAAGACCTAAGATCTTGTGTGAGGGCATAATTTGGGTGTACAAGGTTGTAAAAAAAAATTCAAGACATTTCTACATTGTGAGAGTACACATGCTTCACAAAAGGTACATGACCCCTTTCATCGGAAGCATGACCGACAATTACATCCATAAGCTATCTTTGGGTCATCTTCGTTCGGTGTGGTCTCGGCCTCAAACTTTTTCTTAGACGTGCACATGCCACGTGTGAAGGAAGCACGATGTTTGAGATTTTTCAGACAAGGTTTGGTATTTTTTTCAATTAAATTGAATTTCTACGCGACGACCCCGAGTAATTACAGGTTGAACTGGAATTATACATACTTCACAAAAGCATTACAATTAATTGATTACAATTGACACGGTACAATAATCAAAGTGTACAAACACATTAAGAAATAACCACCTCAAAAACACCCTTCTAGCACCTATGCCCGAGGTGGTTACAATGCTACACGTTATGCTTACTGATCTAAGTAAGGCGGATGGGACCTCTGTGAAGAACCAATGTCTCTCCGTGCCGGCAAAGACCCGACGACAGAGATGGGGCTCTCATCTCCCTGGCGACAAAGTACAAGAATGCCCGCTACTTGGCTCCTGCTTTCCGTCTTCCGGCAGTCCATGCAACAATGGCATTGCACGAGCATTACACCCAGCTTCTGTAAGTAACGTTGTAGCTTAATCTTCAAAAACACCCTTCTAGTACCTGTTGTATACACTGTCTACCCATGATAAAATGTTTATGTGGAGGGCTTTCTCCCAAATAGAGGCCATATATGTGGATAGGAGAATTGGCAAATAACAAGAGGTCGGCCGGCGCGCACCGGTTCGCCATACATGGCTCTCTCTGGCGGGCTGTTTTTATAGGTGGTGGTAGGTGGAATGAGCGGTGGTAGGTGGCAACAAGTGTGATCTTATCACCGTGGCGGTGGTAGGTGGCAATAGTGTGATCTTATCACCGTGAGCGGTGGTACCGTGTGGCGGCAACAACGATTAATTCGATCATTTGCCGGGTCAGCCGACGTTTATACCCTAAGGTGAACCTATAATTTAACACCGCCGACTCTTGTTAAACCGGCGGTGATTAACTATAGAAATGGGCGCGCGAGGTGAAAATTTCACGAGTCATTTGAACCCCGCGCCATTCGTTCCAAACGACGATATATAATAGCCGGCGCGGCGAGCTGAAATTTTCCCAGTCATTTCAACCCCGCGCCCCAATCGTTCCCCACCGTCGCCGACCGGAAACACCACCACCACACACGCCGCAGCCGTCGTCCGTCGCCCCCTACAGCGCCCCCTCCATTCTCTTCTTCTCAGACGTCCCCAACGCCGCGCCGCCGGCCCCGCGCCCTTCCACGGTGAGAACCTAATAATTAGCCATTTAGTTCCTCAAGATTTTGCCTATGAGAATGAGATCTAATTCACCGTTGTTCTCGCCTTGCCTCGCCCGCTTGTTCTTCCGTCCACATCGACGGGGACCGCCGCTACACCGCACCGCCGTCTGCAGCCTCCCGCCGTCCCCATCTACGCCCGACACCGTACCCGCCGCGACCTCGAGCTCGATTCCGCCCGAAAGAACGCCCTATCCGCGCCCTCTGCTTCCTTCTAGGGCGCTGCGTCTCGCACCGCCCGAGACAAGACGAGGCCCGCGCGGACCGCCGCGGAAGCTTCGGTGAGTCGTCGGTCCTTTGCCGCCTTTGAGTTGTTCGTTGAAATGCCCGTGTTGATAAATCCAACCTGCTATTTCCTTTTTCTATTTAGATTTTGCTTTCAAACAGTTCAGGGATCCTAATATAGTGCCAAAAGTATTTTAATTGGTCTATGGTGAACAAATTAGATTTAAACATTGTGGTCATTTACAGCAATGATTGAAGACATTCTAATGCTCGAATTGTGATTGAAATGAGATAGATGTTGAAATTCATGAGTTTCGTGGGTGTTCAAAATCTTGCTGTACAATATTTCTGAATGACATAGCATTAACATCCTATTTTGGCTGCATGTATAGGCAAACCATGGCGTGGTATGTAGTGCATGTTGGTCAAGTGCCGGGGATCTATCGAACACGGGAAGATTGCTCGCTCAAGTCTCTACGGCTACCCCGGTAATTGTTACAAAAATACAAGATCGAAACTGAAGCTTTTCGGGGGCCTACTATGGTGAAAACTTTCACTAGCTATCAACCAGCCCCGGAGATCGATGAGAAGCCTCTCTCCATAGATATGAAGATTAGGAGAATTGCGACTTGGCCTATGAAAGATGTTTTGATTTACTGTCATGGCAAAGATGTTTTGATTTACCATGGCTATTGTCATTGTTTTCCTTATTTGGAAGTTGATGTCCTAGGCTCAATTTAAGAGTAGAACATTAGGTGGAGTTAGTTGTATGTAACCTTTGAACCATGTAATGTATCTATGATGCTTTTATGGGTTTAAAATAGCTGATTTTCGGGAAAAATTTCATAAATTATAAAATTTTAAACAAAACGCCGGGTGGCATGGGCCCGACAGGTGAATGACATACAAACCGGTAGTGTAACTACCAAACACTCTCGGTTTGAATTACAAACCGTCATCGATGACGAAACATCACCGTCGGCTGCACTAACCAACCGATAGTCTTCACTCTAATAACGTTGTCGGGTTGAAATCAGCCGACAGTGTTCAAGTAAAGTTCAGCGGCGGATTCAAAGTAAGCCGTCATTGTTAGCTCTTCGATACACTGCCGGCTCGGTCTAACCCGATAGTGTTATCCCCCACGATTCTGTCGGTTCGTTAAAGCCCGACGGTGCTCCCAATATCAACTCGCGGTGACTTCCGAACCCGTATTGCTTGGATCAAAAATGCTGCCGGGTCGTGGAACACCGGCGGTGTTCAGTGACGATCTTGCTGCTGGTTCGATATCAAACCGGCAGTCTCTCCTCGCATCACCGCCCGGTGTTTTGACCCGGTAGTGTTTCAAACCCCACATCACTACTGCTATGGTTCTGCCGGTTCAGTTTTCGGCAGTGATGGACAATTCTGTAGTAGTGCTTGGCAAACTACATGAACCCTAAAATCAAGTCAAATGCATTTACTCCATTGCACGAGGTGTCAAGTCAAATGGCACTAGCCTCTGCATCTTAATTAGTTCCCATATATAGATACCCCGTGATGCAGCTTCAGTTCAGACCACCTCTCACAACAAACTCATACATTGACACACTGTATGTGGCATGCATAAGAGGATGTGCGTCCACAATTAAGTGTATGTCGCATAAATATATAGGCGTTAGAGACATTGGGAGCATGATAGATGCTGTGTAGCGCAATGCGCTGCTAGTCTGCTGACCAAATCATCTAAAAGTGCCAAAAGCCGTGCATATGTCGTGGCACACAGATCTGTTTGACAGCATCGGATTCTGGATTGGATGTTGCGCATCCATCGGACTGAAAAAGCATACCTGTTAGGTATCTATAATGAGGTTTCTCTTGTGTACTAGTAGTAGCAAGCGACTGCCTACACATTTACCAGCATGAAGTTAAGTGTCTTTTTTTTTTTACTCGCATGCCTGAGAGTAACTGAAGAACTTGGTATAGCCTCGGTGTTTTCATCCCAAATTCATTGGAATTTTTTGTGATCTTGGAAAGTCTTAAATACCGATTAACTGTGTCATTCTTCATGGAGATCATCATCACAATGTGTTGGGCGATCTGGATGATGCGTAATGACATTATTTTCAAGAATTTGGCTTTTCTATTCAAAGACGCGGGGAGGTGTTCAAAAGAGAATTTGCTCTAGTTGTGCTACTAGCAAAGACAAGATTTCACTCTTTAATAGATCAATGGCTGGACAACTTTATGTAACCATAGCTGTTTTCTTTCTTACCTTTTATGTTTCATGATTTTCTGATGTAAAGACACGCTCTTTTTGTTATTAAAATTCCAGTAAGGGCTCTGCCCTTCCTGTTTCAACCAAAAAAAAAAAACTTGAGAGAACTGGAAACAGAGGCACTGTTTTTAGTACCTTGAAAGCAAAGGACCTAGCTAGGTGACGACTCCTCCGCTCTGAGGCGGATCTCCATTACCATTTTTCCTTTTTTACCGAAAAAATGGAAGGAAAATTCGACACTGCATTTGCATTGCATTCATGTTATTACACAGATTCATTCATGTATTTTTAGACATTATGAGGTTCTAGGTGAATCACTTAATATAACCCACTAGGAGAGTGTGTAGATCTAGCCTAATAGAACGAGCATGACACCAAACCCATTGGGTTCCGCTGATCCAGCCACAAGGCAAGTAAGCTGTGTGATTAATCCTGGTATAATTGATAGGTGCATCTTGTCTCTATAGATGACTAGCACTGGCATACATCGTTGACAGTGCACGTGACTAACAAGTGAGCTCTGAGTATTATTGTCTAATGTGGGATTTGCAACCATAATATATATATTAATCACAGTATTCATATGTGATGCATATATCCTGGATGTAAAATTTGATGGCCAGTGGCATTGCATGATGACACATTAAAGGGATGGGTTACAGCAAAACTTAAAAACTCTCAAGGAAGGAAAGAAAAAAACTCTCAAGCAAAAGCAAGCAAACATGGGTTTCTAATTTTAGGTTTCTTCGTGTATAACGGACACTTGGAGAATTGACCTCGAACACACAAGCATTCCTTTGCTTCCATAGCATCCACACACTCAAGATGATGAGGCTGTTGATCCCTCTTGCTAGCTCTCTGGCACCATGCATTCCCTTGCTTCGTTCAATGTTGCTAGGCACCAGCTGCAGCAAGTTAAGTGCATTGAGCATCCTATTCCAAAATTTTTCTTGCAAAGACACAGGTTGTAAGAATGTGCTGGACTATATATGCCTTGCCCATGAAAGCATCCACACTGTTTTTTACTAGCTATGAATGCATAGAATCAACCACCAACTTCCTGCTCCAATAAGTGACAAATCAAACAGCATTATTAGCCTGTGTACTTTGGTTCCTATATACACACACACCTCCCTACGGCGCAGCTTCACTTCAGTTCACCATTCAGAACAAACCCATTGATACATGGTGCGTAGCATGAACAAATATGTATATAGCAGCTGTAAGAGCAGGTCCTGCACATTTAATTGTATGTGGCATATATATAGGAGTTTGAGGCATCGGGAGCATGATAGGCGCTGTGTTCTGGGGTTTAGTAATGGAGTCATCCAGCATCGGGATTATACAACAGTTGTGTACTAGAGAGAGGTGGTCATTCTGTGTGTTTGTGATGCTTGAGATGACTTGGACCCCATGCTTAACAGCTGTTTGACAGAAGAGGAGTTAGTCATCAGCTGACATGACCATGACTACAGTTTGTACTATTCCCTCGGACTGAATGTCTTGTAATGGCATATGTGTTGGAGTGTATCTGTGTAACTTAGTCTAAATTCCAGCTTAATCCACTCGCACAAACATGATCGAGGTAGATAGAAGAGCCTCAGCGGCATTCAAATATTTGGTTCCCTCGATTGCAGTATATCAGCAGGTGGGATGTCTCCTCCCTCACGTTGAACCCTAAACAAATGAAACTAGACGCACCTAGTGTTGTTTTTGCATCATAGAAGTATATGTGTAGTCTTTCCATCCTAGTAACATTTTTTTTAGATAAAGAATAAAAATATCCATCATCTTCTTTCTTTCGTTAGAATTAGGCCAATTACTACAAACCTAGCCCATAGGCTACAACATCTGGCTGTCTTTACATGAACACTCAGAAAAGAAGAAGCAGGGAAATTGTTGAAAGCCATCCATTAGAACTGAAAAACTGCAGCGTAGTTGTCTCAAGATGTTTTCCTGCTGCGACCAACACTTCTCATAGCTTGTCACGCTGTTGCAGCAGTGCCCACTATCGGAGACAGTGAGTTCTACAGAATAGCACCTGCATAAAAGAGTTTGGTATACATTTGTCAAAAACAACGTCGTTTCTTGTTATCAAATTGCCGATGCTGCAGGTAATAACAGTGAGTTTACTTTTTTTTTATTGTTCCTCTTTGACCAAACATTAAAAAGATCATCTATACGCTATGGGGATGTTAAAACAAACAGTAAATGCACTGATCGCCACAATAACTTGGCATAAATACAGTCCAGGAATAAGTTGGCACTAGCAGTAACTACATGTAGAAATTAGAAGTTATATATATCTTTCTCTTTTCTTCTCAAGAGCTATATTGAAATGCACGCTAAAATTTTCTTCAGCTTGTTCACATTCTTGTGTGAGAGAAGAACACATAGAGTCAATACATGTGAGTAGGTACTGGAGTTGAGAGTTAATCTGATTCAGTTCAGAGCGCCCTGTGACCGGGCTAGCTATCAGAGAAAAGTTGGAGCTGGAGGCATCATGCACACCAACGATGCTTAAGAGATAGATATCACTGAGACAAGCTCCATTCGATCTTGTTTCATGGAATGGCTGTATATATTGTTCCTCTCTCTCTATTTGCATGGCATAACCGACCCTGGTGCAGAGAACGTTGTTGCTTGTTATGGACCCTTCCTCTATTGAAGCGTTCTCAACGGTAGCTTGGTCACATATGCATTGGAATCAATGTGTCATTCGATCAAAGTGATGTCTTACATGCACACTACTAATGACAACAGTGCATGTAAGACATCACTTTGGCCAAAGTCGTTCCTGCTGTGCTAATGACAGTTTTTGTGTAATTTTCCATTCATTGATTATCCTTTCTTTGTCAACACTTCTTCATGAATCTTTTCCTTATTACTATAGTATTTATCTTTTTTATCAGACACTATGATTATACGTAAATGCACATTGTTACTCCTTTCGAGACTGATTATTGAAATTAATGACAATTTTATATTTGTGGCATGTTATATTGTGACATCTATATAGATACTTTGTTCCTGGTGAACCCGCATTGTACATTAACAACAGTGCCTACATTAACACTACTATGTCTTCAACTGTCGGATTGGCCAAAGTCGTCCCATCCAACCATCCACGCGCCTGTCCTTTTAGATCCTACCAGCGTCCTCCGCACGCCCCGCCTTCTCTAATTTAAAGTAAGAATAAAAAAGGTCATTTATCACCAGTCGCACCATGAATTTTCTGCTCCTAGACAGCTAAAATGGAGAGCCATTTATCCACTGCTATATATTTCGATGATAGTACGTACTCTCACTCATTAAACTATTGATATGTGCCAAACTGGAACCAAAATCTATTATAGAAGCAGTACTATGTATGCAATATTACTCGCAGGTTAAATTGTATTGGAATGCACATTCTGGTTCTCTTTATATACCTCCATGTGCAGTTCTAGTTTCACCGTTCCAAACAAACTTCATGCATATGGTAGACTGTGTGGCCTGAGCAAGATGGGCTCATAAATAAGTACATGTACACAGGAGTTAGAGGCACTGGGAAAATGGTACATGCTATTGCAACTGGTATCTCTAGAAAACTGATACATGATCGATCGGAGAACTGATAGTACATACAAGTACTAGTACTAGGAGCAACATCTGTAGCAGCAGCACAAGAACCACGAGGATTTGTGATTCACTTGCACTACTGACGAAATGATTTTGCGAGACACAACAAAATATTAACCGTGGCGGGCACGTTTTTGCCGTCACGGTTAATGCCCCGTGGCCGGCGTATTTTATTGTCCATGGCAGGCACCTTTAAAGTCTCACCATGGAAAATGCAAAGGCCCAACGGGCCTAGTAAAGCCCCATAACCACCTTTGAGTATAAATAAAATGTTAGGGTTTGCCACTTACTTCCACTCTTCACCCCATCCCAAGCGCGCGCATCTGTGTCACAGCGCACCGCGACTCCTCCCCACCGCGCCGCGCCTCCTCCCCACCGTGCCTCCCTCCCTCTCCTCCCTCCCCTCCCTACGGGCGTCCCTCCCTCTCCTCCCTCCTCTTCACGGCGGCGCGGTGTGGCGGTGGCATTGGCCCGCGACGACGAGCGGCGCGGCCACGCAGCGGCGTGGGGCGGCTGGGTGTCGGCCCGCGTGGGGGTGGCGGTCTTGCGGCCACAACGGCGCGTGGGGCTGTGGGGGCGCGGCACGGGGGCGGCGGTGGCCCCTCCGTCGGCCAACGGCGGTGTTCTTCTCCACTGAGCATGGCGTGGTGGATCCAGCCCGCCCACACGCAGGGTCAACCGGATCCGCGGCGGGTGTTCCCTCCTCTCTCTCTTCGGCGGGCGGCGCACGGCACCCAACTGGTGGTGGAGCTGCCGGAACGGCGGCGCGCGCCGAGGACGAGACCTAGGCCCAGATCTGGGTCCGTCTGGGGTTTTTTTTTTTTTTTTCATTAACGCGACGGGCACAGGCTGCCCGCCACGGTTGTTCCTGCATTTTCATGACATTTCAAAGCGTGGCGCTTAAAATCGATTTTGCCCGTCACCAAAAATCGTTTAGTTGGTAGTGTTGAGCGTAGTATAGGAAACTTCTTTGCAGCATTCCAGTGCCAAGTAGGGATTTTGCATATCAACCGAAGTCACCTATGTATGTACAAGTGGCAAAACAATTCTGAAGGTGATCGAGTCGCCACGTGTTGTCAACACTTCTTCATGAATCTTTTCCTTATTGCAGTCTCGTGTCGCTGTCCGCACGACGAGAGTAAACATGATCGAAACAAACAAGCAGCACGAAGCAGCACACTGGGCTGGGCCAATACTAGCTGCATTTAAGATTCTCATAATCTGTTTGAGGAGTACCGATGCAAAACTCTACTAGCCAGTCTTGCAAGAGTTAACGAGCAACTTCAAGCTGCAAGCAAGCTGAAATCAAATCGATCAATACACTACCTCCGTTCCTGACAATGTTCTCATTTATTTGCCTATTTATATGTGGTGAGACAAGGATCATAAACTTTGTTGTTAAGAAGTACCAACAGTGCAGGTATGATTGTATTGGAGACATAAATATATTGGTGCCATCGCACTAATATCTATCAGTAGACAATTGCATTTACTGGATGAGACGAGTGACAAAACAAACGGAATTGGCCTGTGCACTTTTGTTCCTATATACTATACCTCCCAACGCAACTTTTGTTCAGATCACCATTCAGAAAAAACTCATTGAAACATTGTATGTAGCGTGAACAAAGCTAGCTGCCATATGAGGGTGTCAATAATTAATTGTATGCGGCACACATATATATAGGAGATAGAGGCATTGGGAGTATCATAGATGCTAGGTTTTGGGTCTCCGTGACAGAATCCTCCAGTGTGGGCTGGTGGTACAAGCAAAACAGACTGCATGAAGGCATGTACAACACGTTGTTTTGCCCGTGTGTATGAGGTGATATTTTGGGATGAAGCCCCTCGCTAGCTGAGAGACGACCGAGCCTTTCGTCTCGTAAGGTGACGAGGGCGGC
The DNA here is from genome assembly GCA_015847255.1 of Hyparrhenia diplandra. Taxonomy (NCBI): domain Eukaryota; kingdom Viridiplantae; phylum Streptophyta; class Magnoliopsida; order Poales; family Poaceae; genus Hyparrhenia; species Hyparrhenia diplandra. The sequence continues at coordinate 846,248 of JADLZK010013251.1, read as the reverse complement.
TCGTGGACCAAGGCCTGAATATCGATGGTTTTAAAACTGTTGTTTCAATTCAGAAAATAGAAGTTCTAAAAAATAGTAGAAACATAGTGGATTGTTTCTATCTAGTAGCAACATATTTGTGTGGATTGTTTCATTATTGATCATGGACAGTGAAATAGACTTCCCGTTGTATGACCCGTCTTTTTAGTTGTCTCTACACCAGATTCGATGTCCTTACAGACGGCAGCCGTCTATGGGTTGAATATGCCCTGATCTGGAGATTTCTTGCTGCATGAAACAGTCATGTAGAAGTGCAAAATGACTTTGCTCGTATTACAACACCTGCCTCCACACCATTGAAGCAGCGGATTGATCTCCCTATATGCTGTTGATGTTGTGATTTTTCTTCGGCGTACGTGTACATAAAGTGACGTTGCTGTAATCCTTGATATCTCAAAATCTATTTGCGGTGAGACATCTGGACTCAAGACCAATGTGCATAACACTAACATCATACCTATCCATTGCGCCTCTGTCGATATCAGTACAATACAAGATCACCGTTCACCATGAGGGTTGCTTCATTCCCCATGGATATATTTGGGGTCGCCCCCCTCGCTTGCGAAGTTGATAAAGGAAAAGGTGCATTCTTTTATTGATTGGATTTCTGGTCACCGAGCAAAAACCTGTACATGTCAAATGCTGCATGCTGCTGACCTTGTAATAAAGGTGCGTCGATGTATTATTCTAGTACAAGTTTTGTTGTTACCTGAGTGTTCATGATTTATCTTACTATGGCAGACCTCTCACATTGGGCAATCAAAGAATTCATAGATGAGCCTTTCTTTGGAAAGGAAGGAAGGAAGGATGTAAAGGGCGGACACTAGGCATGCCTAAGGTATGTCGCACATCATTGTTTTGCGTTCTTGGCATCTCAGATCTTCAAAAACTCAGAAGAGCCATCAAATGACATGGCTTTAATTGAAGAAAACTGAGGCAAATCTTCTGTGGGCAGAATTCCTCATATATTCAAGTTAGTCGATGTGTATGAACTTCCTTCTCAATGACAGTCATTTGTGAAATTGGTTATGGAGCTCGTACACTTTGTTGGACAGAAAGATGGCTTCATGGTCGATGTATTTCTGATATTGTGCAGTTGTTTTCTCCCATTCCTAAGAGAACAAGAAAAAAACACACTATCCTGGAAGCTCCAAAAAATAAGACATGGATCTTGGATCTGCAAGGTGCACTTTCAATGAATGCCATTGTGGAATTCCTTGAGCTCTAAGACACACTCTCTAATATGGAACTACAACCAACTCAGGTGGACAGTATATACAACAAAAATCGGCATAGAGGGGGTTTATTGCAGGGATCAGTGAGACTATAATTTTTTGGGAGGATTTGGAAGAATTGGGCACTAGCCAAGATGTCGCTTTTTCAGGTGGCTTTGTCGCACAATAGATGATGAACAAAAGATAGAAAAGCTACGCGGGGTCTTGACCAGGGGTAGAGCCAGGATGAGTTGTCAGGGGGCAGGGGGTGCTAAGTAAAGATGATTTATTGAAAATCAAGTAGTTTAATGGTGAATTAAAGGCTAGACTACAATAATTACAAGGTGAATCAACCTCACCAGGGGGTGCTGTAGCCCAGAAGCCCCCTCCCGATCCGCCACTGGTCTTGACTATCACTCTCGTAGCCATATTCTGTGACAAATATGCTTAGACTATAAATCATCTTCTGGTAGACTGTTTTGGCACAATAGTTTTGGTTTTGCCTTGCATCTTTGAGACCTGGTGGGATAGAGGGTCGAGCTAGCTGCTGGATTTTAAATGGATCATTTGCAAATCCATCCATCTGAAAACTTAGATGTGTTGTAGCTTTCTTTGGGATAGTGAAAAATCCATGTTCACCTTTCTTTGAGAAAGAAGCATCAGACCACAAACACACGCGCACTAATAATTTAAACTTGTCATAGGTTCGAAACTCAAATCCGGACGGTAACTGAAAGACTACCGCATAGGCGTGAAGAAGTGGATGGCTCCTTATTCTAGTATGGTATAGGCCTGGCGAATCTGTTCTTTGTCTACGTCCCAGCGTTATTCTACATGTGAGCGTTGTTATAAATCCGAGCGTTGTAATAAAGCCCAAAATGGAAGCCAATGTGTCCCATTGAAAAAATCTGCAAAAGAGTTTTTAGGTTGTAGTTACTACACACGGTATACTTCCTTGTGATTCAAATTGCCTAGCAATTGCTGTCCAAAACAATAATATGTGCTTATCTGGTTTTATGGAATGAGGTTGGCTTGCATACTAGCAGTATCTCAATTAAAACGTGTTTTTTTTGTCTTGCATGCACGGCACTCTATTTGGTCCAAGTCGACGGCTTCAGCATATATGATGCTTTTCGATCGTGGGACCTGTGGACTACAGCGATTCTTCTGTAATGGAAGCTAAGATGTTTAAACCTTTAGTTACATTTTGGCTTTTTCCAAGATAATGGAGCGAAACTTAAATAGTTCGTATGCATTTTCTCTTCTTTTTTTTAAAAAAAATCACATTTACATAAACACTGAACTACTCTCTTCGGCATATCTACATTTTATAAATAGAGCAGGAGATGGAAAGACTAGGAGTATTGGAGTGGGGATAGGTACTGCCGTGGATGGACTGACCAGGGATTATTGGAACTCGCATGGCACCAAACCCATTATGTAGCACTTAATAGGAACGGGAGACATCAGCAATGCCAACAATGTTCAGTGTACACTCTGGTTTGCATTTCTTGTGACCGGCAGCTTGGCAGATATCGGAGCCAGTATTAAGTGCTACATTTTTTCTGGACGTGCCTGCATTCAAACTGCTAGGATTATTAGCAGCAGCGCTTCAAGGTCAGCTGGAGGACCTAGAAGGCCGCGGTGAGGTCGCGCGGGATGGTGACGAACATCACCCGTGCCGGCACAGGCGAGGGAAGCGGTGGCATCTGCAGAGCTATCGGGCACTCGGCGTGCGCGACCATGCATGGCAACCTGCTCCCCTCTGATGGCGGCTTCAACGGCTCCTCTTCCTCTGCCACCAGAAGTCTCCGCCGACCGTCAACAAAATGTCTTATCTAGACGTCACTTCTACATTTTTAGTATCTTTCCTTATTATTTTGTTTGTCACGTCAACAAAATGTCTATCGCGACACTGTAATTAATAGAGACAGATTCGACGATGAAGTCTGCATTGTGAGTGCCCTTATTGCAACAAATGCAGTACGTCTCATGTCACCATATGTGCTGCCTGACAAGAAGTTTTTTTTTTGTTGCTACAAGACACGAGTAAACCCGACACAAACAAACAAGCGTGAAGAAGCGCACTGGGCTGGGCCAGCACTTAGATTAGGCATTGATAGAACTGAGCCGACATGCTTCATTAAGATTCGCATAAACTGTTTGAAAGCACCGGAGCAAAACTCTACTAGTTAGTCTAGCAAGAGTCAATCACCAATTTCAAGCTTCAAGCAACCTGAAATCAAAGCCATTAATAAACTACTTTTGTTCATGACAATATTCTAATTTATTCGCCTATTTATCTGTAGGGTGCTAGAACCAAGACTTGTTGCTGAGAAGTATTACAGTGCAGTAATGATGCTGTTGGAGAAATAAATATACTGGTGCAGTGCCACTAATGTTTGCCAGTAGACAACTGTATTTACTTGATGACACGAGTGACAAATCAAACGGCACTGGCCTGTGCATTTTGGTTCCTATATATACCTCCCAACTCAGCTTTTGTTCAGATCACCATTCAGAACAAACTCATTGATACATCCTGTGTAGCTTGAACAAAGGTAGATATTTGAAGTCCATGATTAAGTGTATCCGGCAAATATATAGGAGTTAGAGTCATTAGGAATGTGATAGATGCCAAGTCTTCTGTTTATGCAATGGAGTTATCCAGCATCCAGCATGGGCCGGTCCTACAAGCAACTTAGACAACATGATCTGGTACTTCGCGCGCGCACAGTGATACAGAGAGCTGCTTCACAGTAGACAGATTGTTGATAGAAGCTAAAACTGCTACCAGCTTTCCATTGGATATATGGGTCATTCCACATCATCGGTCTCGAAAACTTAGATATGTTGGCTGCCTTTGAGATAGTGAAACAAATCCGCCTCCAAATATGTTTTACTTGCTACTACAACCCTGTGATCGACATTCCACAACATTGATATGACAGACACTCTGCAGCGGCAGCAAACATGTTTGGTCCAAGATTGTGGGGCTTTAGCATAAGATTCTTTTCGGGGGACCTGTGGACTATATCAAACGATTCTTCAGTAATGGAAACTAAGATATTTATTAAACCTTTCTCCAAGATAATGGAATTTGTAACATTGACTGTTCGTATGCATTGCAATTCATGGTATCACACAGGTTCATTCATGTAATTGACACATTGCAAGGATGAATAAATAAAATTCAGTTTAATCACTTAATATACATTACAAGATCGTAGCCTTAATGGAACGTCAATGACAAAACACCCATTGTGTTGTGCTGATCGAGCAGCAAACTCAAGCTGTTTATAAACATGTTTGCTGCTGCTGACACACATTGTACTTAATGGAACGACAATGACAACACACCCATTGTACGTGACGGACACACCCATTATCAGCATGTAATGCATCACAGGGGTTATTATTTCTCTCTTTTTTTTTTTTTTAAAAAAAATATCACATTTGTATAAACACTGAACTTCTCTCCTGGTCACATCTACATTTTATAAATAGTGCAGGAGATGGAAAGACTAGGAGTATTGAAATGGGGATAGGTAGTACTGTGCATGGACTCCTGTGATCAGGGATTATTGGGCTGCGGCGGAGTAAATAGGAACGGGAGACATCAGCGATGCCAACAATGTTCATTATAAACACAATGCTACAAATTGCTACCAGTTGAACAAAGAAACCGAAGCTGAGGGATGAGAAGCTGCTGCAGGGGAACAAGGACTCTGAAGGATCAGAAACCGACTCTGAAGGATGAAAAGTGAGGGAGTCTGTGGACAATCTTCAGTATAAACGCAATTCTACAAATTGCTACCAGCCTGTTGAACAAGAAAGACTATAATTTCTTGGGAGGAGAATCTGGAAGAATTGGGCACTAGCCAAAATGTCGCTTTTTCAGTTGGCACTAGCCAAAAGATAGGCCAGCTATGCGGGGTCTCGAGTCTTGACCATCACTCTCGTTGCCATCTTTTTGTGACAAAGACGCTGATACTATAAATTATCTTCTGGTAGACTGTTTTTGCACATGATTTTTGGTTTGGCCTGCTGGAGAAGGTTGGCATGCATAGCATCTTTGAGGCCTGGCGGAACAGGGAGATAGCAGGGCTAGCTGCTGGATTTTGAATGGATCATCGCACATCTATCCATCTCAAAAACTTGGATTCATTGTAGTTTTTCTTTGAGATAATGAAAAATCCTCCTACAGCTTTCTTTGGGAAAGAAGCATCAGACTACAAACACTTGCACTAATAATTTAAACTTGTCATAGGTTCGAAACTAAAATCCAGAGGGTAACTGAAAGACTACCCCATAGACAAAAGAATTCCATGGCTCCTTATTCTAGTATGGTATAGGCCTGGCGAATCTGTTCTCTGTCTACAGCGTTGTAATAAAGCCCAAAATTGAAGCCAATGTGTCCCTATGACAGAACCTGCAAAAATGTTTTTGGTTGACCTTCAAACACCATATCATTCCTTTTGATCCAAATTGCTCAGCAAAAAGTTGCAGGCCAAAACAATAATATGTGCTTTTATGGTTATTTCGAATGAGGTTAAGCTAGCATACTAGTAGCATCTCAAACAAAATGTTTGCTTTTTTTTTCTTGCATGCACGGCACTTTGTTTCAACTGAACTGACATATGTTAGATAACCGTTGGACTTCCGAGACTCTGCAGCTCCAGCAAACATGTTTGGTCCAAGATTGAGGGCTTTATAGTTTTCGTGGGAAGTGTGGACAGAAGCGATTCTTCTATAATGGAAACTAAGATGTTTAAATCTCGGTTATCTTTTGGCTTTTTCCAAGATAATAGAAGGAAACTTCAGTAGTTCATATGCATTGCAATATTCCATGTTATCGCACAGTTTCATTCAAGTATTTGAGACACATTGCAAGGTATAAAGTTCAGTTTAACTATATTCACAACAATGGATTAATCACTTAATACAAAGCATTACAGTATCCTAGCCTAATGGAACTCGCATGGCACCGAACCCATTGTGTTGTGTTGACGAGCAGCAACGTAAGCAAGCTGTGTGATTATTTCCAGTATGTTGGAAAGATGCATCTTGCTCTATATAACTGCGACTTTATTCACTTGCTCCTTTTGTACTTGACTGGCACTGGCATTATCAGCATGTAGTGTATCACAGGATTTATTATTTCTCTCTTTTTTTTTTTAAAAAAAAAGCACATTTATATAAACACTGAACTACTCTCTTCGGCACATCCACATTTTATAAATAGTGCAGGAGATGGAAAGAGTAGGAGTATTGGAGTGGGGATAGGCAGTCCCGTGCATCGATTCCCTGTGAGGCTGTGACCGGGATTATTGGGCTGCTAGCGAAGTAAATAGGAATCGGAGACATCAGCAGCGCCAACAATGTTCAGTAAACACTATGGCTTGCATTTCTTGTGACCGACAGCTTGGCAGATATGTTAGCCAGTTCCAAGTGCTACAGAATTTGCAGGATCATCTGGGGGTGTTTTGCAAACACTATGGCTTGCACTAGTACAGTATGTTTTGCAAGCATCATGAACATGGTGGTTTAACTAATGATCATTATTTACTTTACTCCACCCCTGTCACTGCAGCTGAAGCACGCTACTAGTACTGTTATATATTTATATATGCACACTGAAACTGAAGTCCGTTCCGTCCACTTCGGTTTTGTTCACATTCTTGTGCGACACAAGTAACTATTATATTCCAAATTGAAGAGTAGTACTCAAGTGGATAGGTAATCCCATTTACACAATGCACCTGTGACGATGCAAGCATGCTCCTTGCTGTATGATAAAATAAATTAGGACTTACATGTTATGGTATATATAGAGCTGTTTGGCAGCAGAAGGGCTAGTCACCAGGGATCCGAGGGGCACCTTTAGCAACGGACCGTTCAAAGTTGATTTTTATCTTTAGAAACAGATGTCCGATGTTGTTTATTAAGTGTTGTGGTGTAGTGACCTGACACAAACTGAAAGCTGGTACCAGCTTCGGATTTTGGGTTTGTAGTTGTGCATCCACGCGTCTCAAAAAAAACCAAATCCATAATTTTTTTTCTAGAAAGAGGTTCGCTTGGGTAATGGTAGTTTCTAGCTAGGGACCACCATCAAATTATCCAGCACCAAATGAAATGTCTTTCTGTTTACTCGTGTGTGTGTGAGATTATCTCCAGAACAAAGGACCTAAACGAAGCTGGGACATGCATAAACTTTCTATTGTTGGTTGCGAATAAAACCGGCACTGTGAGTTTGTTTTGCGCATCTATCGTTTGTTAGTGTTCAGCAGTGAAAGATTTCGAATCCCTTCTACCGAACGTACGACCCAGGTGCTTGGCCCATGTGCTTGAATTGTCATCACAGAAGCATACTGGAAGACGAACTCTAGCTCTGTGAGTTTCGAAGTTTCAATTTTCCACAGATTGCATCCACGTGTAAGTTGACCCAGAAATATATGCAACTACATATGGAATTGGGTCTTGTTTTATGTTTTATTTTAGTAGCTTCCACCACTATCAAGATCCATTTGCAAGCTAGATTTCTGAAACCTAAAAATACTCATCCACAAATTATTCTAAGCATGAAAGTTATAGCATTATTAACGAATTCAGTCGTTGGCACCCCTTTGCAATTTCTTGGAGAAGGTAAATACCTGAAGCAACATTGCCAGGACATCTTCATCAGATTATATAAGACCTAATGCGCACGTTTAGTGCTCACACGAGCCACAGGTGGCATTATTTTTATAAAAAATACACAGGTGGTATCGATTTATGTTTCGGTTGGCATTATTTTTATAAAAAAATACACAGGTGGTATCGATTTATGTTTCGGTATATATCTCCATGCAGCTCAATTTTGAAGGTGGTCTCTATATATTTGTGTAAGGCAGGACCATATTACTGGGACTAGATCAAAATAAAGCAAATAATAGCTAGAGAAGCTCCAAATTAATCTCTCGGACTAGGAGTTCGAAGCATCGGGGAACATACTGGATGCTCTTCTGGAGTGAGTGCCATGAATAGCCTCAATCTAAATCTGGGGAAAGAAATGGCTTGGTTGGCTCTCCCTCAACTTGACAGACATTGATGGAAGCTTCACAACTTTGTTAGCAGTGGTGCCTCTAGATGCAGCAGGAGACAACAAACAGAGAACCAATTCATCGGTAATAGCTAGGAGCTACAACTACTCTAGTGACTCACTACATACTAGCTTCAATACATTTCTCAATGTTTTAGTAAATAAAACAAAAATCGAATGTTTGATCGGAGTTGGAATTGATGTCGTCATCCATTATTGGACACAACACGTGTTCCCTTATCGTATATATCACCAAAACACTTGTCCCTTGGAGATCGATTGTCGCCCATGCTTTTGTTTCTCTTTGGAGCAATGTTTTTTGAGTTTGGGCAACGAAGAGCCAATACTTTTGTCCTGTATACATGACAGAATATAGAAAATGAATCAATTAACATATAGCAATATGACAGCCTAGCTAAACAGGTTGCAAACATGTCATCTGTTGTTAGTTATTGTGCTGATGAACCAGTAATTCAAACGAGCTGTTCGGTTGTTTAAGCTGACGTTGCTATTAAAAATTAGTTAGATGTGATTAATTACTGTGCAACCAGAAATTGTATTTTCTTTAAAACGGAAAATGTCAACTGGCTTGATCCTCTCAATAGTTGAATCAAACCCCATTTATTACACAGTCCAATAGTTGTTAGGTTGTTTAAGGTTTGCGAAGATCAAATTTACTGTCCAATAGTCCAATACTTGCATCTTGAATAATAGTGGCCAATTTAGCAATGTCAAGGTGAGATAGGGGTCTCATTTTACTGTCCGTTTTCTATCTTATATACATAAATAACAATGTTCAAAGCTCTATTGATAGTCCATTGCATATTTTAGTTTTATTCTTGAATTATTCAAGAGTTAAAGTTTCATCCATCTAAAAGATATCATGGATGCTCCATCAGCTAGAATGCTAACAACATAAACATGTCATAAGATTTTACTTAAGTTTATTTGGACACTTAATTTTATTTTGACAATTTTAATTTGTATCTGAATTTAGTAACAAGATCCATCTGTTTGTACCTATTGTGTTTATTTTTTTCTACCATTAGCGTAGTATATAGAATAGCATGTCAGCAGCGCACCATTAATTTTTCAGCTGCGAGGAAGCCAACATGCAAAGCCATTAACCCATTGCTAATGTACATGATAGTATTCTCATTTATTAACCTATTGATATAGGGAACACTGGAACCATAACTAATTACAGAAACACCATTGTGTGCGTAGTATTTGATTATACTGAAGAAGCAGAGATACTACCACTAACTATCCATCAGTAGATACTACCACTAACTATCCATCAGTAGATTGCTCCATTTTATTACACACATGTGTCAAAAAATGGAACAGATTTTAACTTTTGATCCATCTCTTTATATACCTCCAGGTGCAGTTCTAGTTTCCCTATTCCCACCATACTACATGATAGATTGTGTCTCCTGAGCAAGATGAGCACAATGCTACCGGTAATAGATGATATCAGCTGTAATAGGAAGCCCAAGTTATAAGTACACGTGACATAGGAATTACAGGAATTGGGAGAATGGATTATGCTCTTGGAAGTTGGAACGGTTGTTCCTGGAAAGCCGATAATGTACTAGAAGCAACATCCCACTACTTCTTCACTGACATGCATGGAAGGAGCACGTCTAACTGTGAGGACTTGAGACTGGTTTGAGCAGGGTATATGAAACAGGGAATTCTATCGTTGCAACCAACATATACAAAGAACAGAAACTCTGGCTAGTGCTGCAACATATCAGTTCATATTGGGTGTTTGTCTATTGTTTAATTCTTTTGATTGAACTTTTTTTTGACTCTAGTGATTTTTCAACATTGGTAACTAGGAGGTTCGATCCTCGATTACCATTTTCAGGAAAAACTAGACAGGAAAAAAAAATCTATGCTCTAAGAAACAGCATATTTATTTGTTTGCTCCATTCAAACATAATTGGCATTGGCACTAACTACTCGAACTCCTACAAAATCGGAGGTATATATTTATCTTCTCAAAGAGACACATTTATATGTACAGTGAGCTTATATTCAGCTCTTTCACATTTACATTTGTGAGACTAAAGCATATATTGGAGTCACTAGATGCGGGACAAGGGATATCTTGGGAGGAAATCAGATATGTTCACGACACCCTGTGTGACGAGGCAAGTTATTAGAGAAACAAAAGGCGCTGGAGGCATCAATAACATCAATAAGTGTTAACCAATACAGTTGCTAAGATATCAATGATGACGATAAACCCCGGTTTTCATGCAAAAAACATGCAAAATGTAACTTGGGTGCAGAGTCTTATTGTAACATGATATTTCCTTGTACATGGGATTGGCAAAATATCATTTAGTTAAAGAGAGATAATTTGATTCAGGTTTCTTTTGGCCGCTTGCATCTGAAATACTATATATTCCAATAAAGAGTGTCATTTTAGGTTTCAACTATGTCAAACTTCTTAATTTTGAATAGATTTATTTATAGAAAACTTATTATATTTATTTTTTTGTGACCATGCCGGTGCGTGTTTTTCATTAAGCGAGAATAAACTTCAAACAAAGAAGGTGCAACGGTAACCAAATAATTACCAAAGCAGGACCTAACCACTACTGGGATACACTAACATGGATTACATTATGAAAGGTTTGCGACAAGACACCCCTTCGCGAGGTAGGTCAAGCGACCGCCTCGTCCGAACCGTTAGTGTTGAGGTATAACGAGGAGGTGTCGACAATTCCATCTAGAAGAAGTACAAAACGGCGATGCTTGGCCGACGGCAAGCGCCCTTGAAGATGGTCCTGACCTTGTCCTCAACGGTAGCTGGAGCCTCTCCCCAGATCCACTTCCTCACCCGGCTTTGAAGCAAAAGCACCTGAGCCTGCAAAGTGGCATTAGCAGCCCTTGGTCACGTGGCGTCGTCCCATTGCGGCCTTGGGTGTGAATGGAGGCTGGAGTCGTGTGGCATGCGCCCGGTATGCGGCCCGACTTGAGAAGTGGCGAAGTCGGCAGCACGCACACCGCCTCTTGTTGACGGTAACCAACGACAAATTAAATACCGTCAACACAACACCAAAACAACCTAAAAATAGGGATTTCAACTAACATATTCCAAAGTTTTGGTGTTTATTTGGACTTGTAGGTACAAACTCAAGGATGATCACTTTGGGCCAAAAATACAAAGAAAAAGAAGTAAAATCAATAAATAGAAAAAGGCCCAAAGAAGCAAATGGCAAGCCCAAACAAGAATCGGGACAAAACGTCAAAACCAGGGCGGGCCAAGACCACCTTACAACTTTTGAGAACAAAGGAAGCCCGGCTGCGAAGCCCGAGCCGGGCCGACCCCGGCAGGGTGCTTGTAGCGCACCACACAGTGCGACGCACCCTGGGCTGGCGATTAGGGCCCAGCTTCGGGGCGGGTTTGTTACCTTCCAAAGCGGCGAAACCGACGTTGGATGGTCGGTTTGGCGCATATGGAAGGTTTTTCCTAGGACGGTTTGGGTGTTTTTAGCACTTAGGCCCCTCCCCTTGTGTATAAATAGCTCCCTCCTTCACCTCTCTACACAACAATTCAAAGGAGAAACCAGTCCATTTGTGCAAGAGAGTAGAATTAGTTCTTCTTCTACTTCTTCTATTCTATCTCCCAATTCTAGAGAGTGAGAGAGGGAAAAGCTAGAAAGAAGCTTTGTTCTTTCTACCGGAGTTGCCGGTTAAGCCCCTCGGTGTTCAGCGGTTCCTAGGAGGGGCCAGTCTTGGGACTTGTCGGTACCCGCCCGGCTTGTACCTCTGCAAGCTACTTACACTTTGGTAAGGAGTCTTGTGATTATCTTGCAGCTACTTAATTTCCTTTGTATATTTCTTAGCTGTTGTAGACTTGCGGGGATTGGTAGATTGTCTCGTTAAGGCGTTAGTTCTTGGTGAAGGAACTCTTTGACCGGGAACCTTGGCCAACATCAAGAACTGTGACCAATAGTGCAAACGTGGTGTTTGGACTAGCGTTCACCTACCTTTTTTTTTGCATCCCACGGTTGAGGGGTAGGCGGCTTGGTCGTGACAAGCCTTGTCCGTCCCTTGAAATCCCCCCACGTTCGGGCGTGTCGTAGAGCTAATTGTTGGACTCTACCCATTTGGGAGGCGGGCGGTGCCCGAAGTGAGTAGACAACAAACTTTAGGAATCCTTTGCACGAAAAACTTAGCCTATAGATACCTCGCTACTCTTAGAAAACAAACCCTTACCTTAGGTTGACATAGACCTGAAAAGTCTGCTGCGTGACCGTCCACTGTGTAAAAATCACGATACCCCGCACCACCGGGTGAAGTGCTACAACGGTATTTCCGTGCGCTTGCAGATTTCTACGTGTGCGTAAGAAACACCAACACCTCTTCAATCACTTGCTGCTGGGACCTTTGACCTGCGAGGCGGTGGTGACCTCCTCGTCCACAGAGGACATCGGGGCGGCTCGAGAGAGCAGCAGGTTCCTCCCGCATCGGAGGGGCCTCCTCGACCGTCGGCGGCGACGACGCGAGGTCGCAAACTCTGCCGCCACAAGGTCAGCCCACCCGTCGGCTGTCTGGGGGTGCGGGTGCTATAGAGTGAACCTCCTGCAGCATGGTCTCCACAAGCATTGGGTCTCCCCAGCGGGAGGCTCCGCCGCCATGCACAGCTCACTTGCCAACGGTTCAACGCGGTCTGCGAACCTCGCTGCGGTGGAGACCCTCGGTGAAGGGTGAGCCGCGACAATGTCATTTACGGCGAGGTTGGCCACCCTAGAAGACTTGCGTCGATGACGGCGCCGGGCGACGGCGGTGGCGTGGCTGGCACCCCAGCAGGCGTGTGTGCACTGCCGGCGCCCGAGGGCCGCCCCACCGATGTCTGCGCCGTCAACATCGAGGGAAGGGCCGGGACGGAGGATCCCACCAACACGGATCGGGGCCGCGGCGCTCCGAACATATTTTATATATCTATAAATATATTATATATTTCGTAGATCATCTAATCATACTTGTTCCATCTCATAAATATTAGTATGATTTTGTATATATATATTTGGCCAAACTAGCTTGAGAATCATTGACTCCTCAAATATTAAAAATGAGTATAACACTGTTTCAGGGATGAAGCTACTAGTCACTAATCAGGCTGGCACACGACCATCTTGGCCGAGCCTTGGGATCCTATTGTTGGGCTCCTTGTGGTCGTCCCGAGCGCTACTATGTCTTGCTGACAAAACTATTCAGAACACAACATACGTACTAGCTAGGCTACAATAGAAATCAACGACCAACTTGAAGCTACAAGAAGTCCTACAGTGCATACTTGATTCTATTGGATAAACAAATCAAGATAGTGGTACTAACATATATATATCATCAATGTACAAATGCATTTACTCCATCGCACGAGGTGTCAAGTCAAATGGCACTAGCCTCTACATCTTAGTTACCATATATAGATACCCGGTGATTCAGACCACCTCTCACAACAAACTCATACATTGACACACTGTATGTGGCATGCATAAGAGGAGGTGCGTCCACAATTAAGTGTATGTCGCATAAATATATAGGCGTTAAAGGCATTGGGAGCATGATAGATGCTGTGTGCACGCTTTTGGTTTCCCGGATGGAGCGATTCTGCATAGGCTAGAGGATGAAACTAACGAACTGGCAGCATGATCTAGCACATTGTGCTGCTAGTCTGCTGACTAAATCATGTAAAAGTGCCAAAAGCCCTGCATGTCGTGGCACACAGATCTGTTTGACAGCATTGGATTCTGGATTGGATGTTGCGCATCCATCGGATTGAAAACGCAAACCTTTTAGGTGTCTATAATCAAGTTTCTCTTGTGTACTAGTAGTAGCAAGCGACTGCCTACACATTTACCAGCATGAAGTTAAGTGTCTTTTTTTTTTACTCGCATGCCTGGGAGTAACTGAAGAGCTTGGTATAGCCTCGGTGTTTTTGTCCCGAACTCATAGGAACTTTTTGTGATCTTGGAAAGTCTTCAATACCGAGTAAGAGTATCATTCTTCATGGAGATCATCATCACAATGTGTTGGGCGATCTGGATGATGCGTAATGACATTGTTTTCAGGAATTTGGCTTTTCTATTCAAAGATGGAGGGAGGTGTTCAAAGGAGAATTTGCTCTAGTTGTGCTACTAGCAAAGACAAGACTTCACTCTTTAATAGATCAATGGCTACACAGCTTTATGTAATCATAGCTATTTTCTTTCTTACCTTTTATGTTTCATGATTTTCTGATGTAAAGACACACCCTTTTTGTTAATAAAATTCCAGTAAGGCCTCTGCCCTTGCTGTTTCATAAAAAAAAAAAAAAAAAAAAACTTGAGTGGAGAACTGGAAAACAGAGGTACTCTTTTTAGTACCTTGAAAGAAAAGGACCTAGCTAGGTGACGACTCCTCCCCTCTGAGGTGGATCTCCGTTATCATTTTTCCTTTTTACCAAAAAAAAAATGGAAGGAAAAATTTTGACACTTCATTTGCATTACGCAGATTCGTTCATGTATTTTGAGACATTATGAGGTTCTAGGTGAATCACTTAATATAACCCATTAGGAGAGTGTGTAGATCTAGCCTAATAGAACGAGCATGACACCAAACCCATTGGGTTCTGCTGATCCAATCACAAGGCAAGTAAGCTGTGTGATTAATCCTGGTATATTGGATAGGTGCATCTTGTTCTGAGTATTATTGTCTAATGTGGGATTTGCAACCATAATATATATATATTAATCACAATATTCATATGTGATGCATCTTGGATGTAAAATTTGATGGCCAGCGGGATTGCATGATGACACATTAAAGGGATGGGTTACAGCAAAACTTAAAAACTCTCAAGCAAGCAAGCAAGCAAACATGGGTTTCTAATTTCAGGTTTCTTCGTGTATAACAGACACTTGGAGAATTGACCTCGAACACACAAGAACTCTTTTGCTTCCATAGCATCCACGCACTCAAGATGATGAGGCTGTTGACACCTTTTGCTAGCTCTCTGGCACCATGCATTCTCTGGCACCACGCACCATGCATTCCCTTGCTTCGTTCAATATTCCTAGGCACCAGCTGCAGCAAGTTAAGTGCATTGAGCATCCTATTCCAAATTTTTCTTGCAAAGACACAGGTTGTAAGAATGTGCTGGACTATATATGCCTTGCCCATGAAAGCATCCACACTGGTTTTTACTAGCTATGAATGCAAAGAATCAACCACCAACTTTCTGCTGCAATAAAGCTGATGATGCCATTAATCAACTACATCTCTCCATGGTGGTAATCTAGAAACATGTCTTGTTATTTAGCTAGAAGTACGACAGTGTACATATGGTTCCATTCGAGAAATAAATAAAGATACTGGCACTAATAATATATCTGTCACTAGACAATTCCATTTATTGGCACAAGTGACAAATCAAACAGCATTATTAGCGTGTGTACTTTGGTTCCTATATATACACACACCTCCCTATGGCGCAGCTTCACTTCAGTTCACCATTCAGAACAAACCCATTGATACATGGTGCGTAGCATGAACAAATATGTATAGCAGCTGTAACAGCAGGTCCTCCACAGTTAATTGTATGTGGCATATATATAGGAGTTTGAGGCATCGGGAGCATGATAGGCGCTGCGTTCTGGGGTTTAGTAATGGAGTCATCCAGCATCGGGATTATAGCCCAGTCGTGTACTAGAGAGAGGTGCCCATCCTGTGTGTTTGTGATGCTTGAGATGATTATGCCAAAGTGACTTGCACCCCGGGGTTAGTCATCAGCTGACATGACCATGACTACAGTTTGTACTATTCCCTCGGACTGAATGTCTCGTAAGGGCATATGTGTTGGAGTGTACCATTGTCACTGCAGCTGAAGTACGGTACTAGTACTGCTATCTTGCATCTTTTTGGATATAGTTCTGCATGAAAAGAAACCATATATATATATTTATATATGCACACTGAAGTCCATCCACTTGGGTTTTGTTCACATTCTTGTGCGATGCAAGTAATTATTATATACCAAATTGAAGAGCAGTACTCAATTGGAAAGGTAATCCCATTTGCACAATGCACCTGTGACAATGCAAGCATGCTCCTCGCTGTATGATAAAATAAATTCGGACTTGCATGTTATGGTACATAGGGCTGTTTGGCAGCAGAAGGGCTAGTCACCGGTGATCCGAGGGGCACCTTTAGCAATGTAATATTCAATGCTATTTTTTTATCTTTAGTAACAGATGTCTGATGATGTTTAAGTGTTGTGGTGTAGTGACCTGACACAATCTGAAAGCTACTACCAGCTTCAGATTGTTGATTTTTTGTTGCGCATCCATCCGTTTCGAAAAACCAAACTCGTTATTTATCTAGAGAGGTTCGCTTGGGTAATAGTAGTTTCTAGGGACTGCCATCAAACTATCCAGCATCAAATTTGAAGGTAGTCTCTGTATATATGTGTAAGATAGGACATATTATTGGGACTAGAACAAAATAAAGCAATAGCGAGAGAAGCTCCTAATGGCCTGTCGGACTAGGAGTTAGAGGCATCGGCAACATACTGGATACTCTTTTTGGAGTGAGGGCAATGAATATCCTCAATGTTAATCTTGGGAGGGGTAATGGCTTATTTGGCTCTCCGTCAACTTGACCGACATTGATGGAAGCTTCACAACTTTGTTAGCAGTGGTGCCTCTAGGACCACACAGCTAGATGCAGCAGGAGACAACAAACAGATGAACCAATTCATCACTAATAGCTATGAGCTATAGTGATACTAGCTAGGAGCCAAGGAAACGGATCACACCAATTCTTTTTTGATAAATTTCTCAATATTTTAGTAAATAAAACAAAAATCGAATGTTTGATCAGAGTAGCAATTGATGTCATCATCCATTATTGGACACAACACATGTTCTATCATATATATTACCAAAGCTTGTCCCTTGGAGATTGTCGCCCATGCTTTTGTTTCTCTTTGGAGCAATATTTTTTGAGTTCAGGCAACGAAGAGCCAATACTTTTGTCCTGTATACTTACAAGACAGAAAATAAAAATGAATCAATTAACATATAGAATGTGATAGCCTAGCTAAACAATTTGCATTTATGTCATCTAATGTTAATTATTGTGCTGATATCATGAACCAGTAATTCAAACGAGCTGTTCGGTTGTTTAAGCTGACATAGCTATTAACAATGAGTTAGATATGATTAATTACTGTGGAACCTGAAATTGTAATTTTTTAAAACAGAAAATATCAACTGGCTTCATCCTCTCAATAGATGAATCAAACCCCATTTATTACACAGTTCAACAGTCATTAGGTTGTTTAAGGTTTGTCGAAGATTAAGTGGACACTTTAGCAATGTCAAGGTAGGCCACAGCCATAGAAGTTGGTGAGCCAGCGGTCTCATTTTACTGTCCCATCTTTTATCCTATTTACATACATAAATAACAATGTTCAAATTGGTAGTCTATTGTGTATTTTAGTTTTATTCTTGAATTATTCAATAGTTAAAGTTTCATCCATCTAAAAGATGTCATGGATGCTCCATCAGCTAGAATGCTAACAACATAAACATGCCACCAGATTTTAATTAAGTTTATCTGGAGACTTAATTTTATTTTCACAATTCAAATTTGTATCTGAATTTAGTATCAAGATCCATTTGTCTGTGTACCTATCGTGTTTAATTTTTTCTACCATTAGCGTGGTATATAGAATCGCATGTCACCAGCGCACCATGAATTTTTCAGCTGCAAGAAAGCCATTAAACGACACTGCTAATGTACATGACAGTATTCTCATTTATTAAGCTATCCATATGGGGAACACTGGAACCATAATTAATTACAGAAACACTATTGTGTGTGTAGTATTTGATTATACTGAAGAAGCAGAGATACTTCCACTAACTATCCATCAGTAGACTGCTGCATTTTATTACTCACATGTGTCAAAAATGGAACAGTATTGGATTGTGCTTTTTGATCCATCTCGTTATATACCGTGCATATCTAGCTTCACTATGCCCAACAAACTATATGATAGATGTGTGTGTCCTGAGCAAGATGAGCAGAGTAATAGATGATAACATCTGAATAGGATGCTCATAGTTATAAGTACACGTGATATGGGAATTACAGGCATTGGAAGAATGTGGTGGATGCCCCTGGTATTGTTATTCCTGGAAAGTCAATAGTGTACTAGAAGCAACACCCCACTGCTTCTTCTCTGACATACATGGAAGCAGCACCTCTAACGAGGGGACTTGAGACCGGCTTGGCCAGGGTATGTGAAACAGCTGGGCCTTTTTGCTTTGCAGCTTGCTAGGCAAGGCTGTTACCAGATCACAGCACCAGGAGATTCAGGAGGGCAAAACCGGATGCGAAGAAACTTTTTGCTAGAAGTGCAGCTAAAAGAATCTCACGAGACATTAATCTTGCTGCAATCAACATATACAAAGGACAGAAACTCTGGCTAGAGCTTCTACCAGCATTGATACTGGATTGGTTGTTGCGCATCGATCTGAAAAAGCAAACCAAACTAGGTTCTCTTGTGTACTCGTAGTGGCAAGCGACTGCCTACAAATTTACCAGCATCAAATTAAATGTCTTTTGTTTTACTCGCATGCCTGGGAGTAACTCAAGAACTTGGTAGAGCCTTGGTGTTTTTATCCCAAATTCAGAGAACATTGTTGTGATCTTGGAAAGTCTTAAAGACCAGTTAAGAGTGCCATTCTTCATGGAGATCATCATCACAATGTGTTGAGCGATCTGGATGATATGTAATGACATTATTTTCAGGAATTTGGCTTTTCTATTCCAAGATACAGGGAGGTGTTGAAAATAGAATTGGCTCTAGTTGTGCTACTAGCAAAGACAAGACTTCGCTCTTTAATAGATCAATGGCTAGACAACTTTGTGCAATCATAGCTATTTCCTTTCTTACCTTTTATGTTTTAAAAAAGAACCAGAGGTACTGTTTTTAGTACCTTTTAAACAGAGGAGCTAAAAGTAGCTTGGACATGTATAAACTTTCAAATTTCACCATGGTATCTCCCTTGTCATTTTGCCTTTTTTGCCAAAAAAAATGGAAGGAAAATTCAACACTTCATTTGCATTGCATTCATGATATTACAGA
Source organism: Hyparrhenia diplandra (assembly GCA_015847255.1). Lineage (NCBI taxonomy): Eukaryota > Viridiplantae > Streptophyta > Magnoliopsida > Poales > Poaceae > Hyparrhenia > Hyparrhenia diplandra. Next base: position 826,753 of record JADLZK010013251.1, on the reverse strand, counting down.
GATTCATTCATGTATTTTAAGAAATTATGAGGTTCAAGGTGAATCACTTAATTTATATAACCCATTAAGATATTAACAACATTATAAGTAAGTTAAAAGATGTGCTGGAGCAAACAGAATCTGTATACACTACTAGGATTGTGTTGATACATGGCGTTATCAATTGGTCATAGGCGGCTCTAAAAACTGTCATAGGTAACTATCCGTGAGGGTTCGAAATCTGTCATGGAATCCACGTCATAAACCTTCATTGCTCAAAAAACCGTCATAGACGTCTTTGGATCGGTGGCGACCACAATCGTCATGGAATAGCTGTTCGTCAAGTTTACAGGCAGCGACTACAACATATAGTGATGAAATAGAACGTCCGCGAGATAATAATTCAGAAAAAAAAAAAAAAACCCTACTAGGGTCCTATATACATCAGCCATGTTTCATCCATTTCAACAATCAAATTCTTTATTACAAACTTCAGATACAACTCCTGCCACAAAACAGTAACTGTTACCAAGAAGACTTCTAATAGTACATAAGCAGATTATACATAGTACAAGGATTGTTCTTGAGATTAAATAGACTGACTACACCGAGTGCAATACATAAGAAATGACAGCCTGCATTAGAGTAACTGCTCTGCATCCGCTCCTACAGCTGTGGTTGCCGAACTGCGGTGAAAAAAAAAACCAGGAAAAAAGCATGAGCTGCTGCTATAGTAGTGAATAAAACCGGAAGGATGTCTAAGTAATCCACTACTAGTTTGACAAAGATCCATTTTGGCCATGTGCTCTGCTATATCATGTACTAATAAAGTACTTGTTAATTAAGCAAGAATCTTAATGGTGCATTTGCTGCTCACATCCACATATTAGCAGACTCGTGATTTCAAGTGAGCATATATCAAGAATAAAGTCTGAATGCTTTTTACATATTAGCGAGAACAAAGTTATTCTGCTTTTACAAGTAGAAAGACTGAAGCCATTCGAGAGATGCATAGAATTCACATAAGGCCTAAAATATGTACTTGAAAAGGTTGTAACTATTGGTATTCATAATAACTTGATGAATATAACTTCTCAAATTGTTTGCATATATCAACGGGCTCTATATATCCTTAAATATTGTGCCTTAAGTTTTATCTACTCAGAAAAGTGAAGGCCTCATGTATTGTCTGCTAAATAGTCCGCTTAAGTTTTAAATATTTGTCCGATTAGTCAAACTAAGAAAAAAGTTACTGAGAAGATTCCCAATTAATTATTGAAACTAACCTTCGACACATAACAATTCCCCAATCTGAATTCCAGGTTATTAATAAATAATGGAGTGCCTGAAATTTTGTGCTCCCTAACAAAGTTGAACACACAATGAAATACCATTAGGTAAAAGAAACATTCAGTCTCTAACAGTCATTGTAAAATGTGTGATAGAAATAATCAGTCAAGCAAATATGCAAATATTGATTACAAATAACCATTTAAAGCACTCACGTATCCTAAAAATCAAGTTGAGCACAAGCACCTGTACATTCTAGATTTACGAACCAGCGAGGCTATTTTGAATCAAGCGGTAGAACTTGGATGCAAGAGAACTGAATCAAGCGGTAGAACCGGTAGAACTTGGATGCGATAGAACTTCAACGAAGTAACAGAGGCGTTTACCTCGGCAGTTTGGTGCCATGTCCCGAGAGGGGGCGAGGGTCACGTCTTTGTAGGAAGGGGCGAGGTCACGCCATCGCTCGATCTACCGTGCTCTGGCCGGGCGGCGCTACCACTAGACCCGCGGTTCCCTTGGCCGGAATCGCCGCACCGCCGCCGAATCGCCGCCGCCCCCGAATCGCCGCGGTCTTGCCGGCTGGATCTGCCACTAGGTGGTGGAAAGGAGGACCGTGGTGGGAAAGAGTAGGAGGCTTGACTACGGAGAAGAGGAGGAGGCCGCACCGAGAAAGGGCTGGGGAAGGGCTGGGCGCCGCCGCGCATGCGCCCGCGCCGCCATCGTGGGGGAAGGGCTGGGGCACCGCCGCCGTCGCGTGCCCGCGCCGCCATCGTGGGGAAGGGCTGGGGCGCCGCCACTGCCTAGCGAAGCATCGAGTCGATTCGGAGTGGGGACGGCTACACATCGGGAGAGGGTTGAGAAGAGAGGAGGAAAAAATTCCAGCGACGATCTAGGGTTTTAATCCTCACCGTGAATTCAATCATCCAACGATGGAGAGGGAGGGGAGGTGAAGCTGGGCCGGCCAAAGAGAGAAAGTGGAGGGAGTACAGGCCGGGCCTATAAAAAAAAAGAGAAGACAAAAAGAGACGTCGGCCTTTTCTTTATATATATATATTATTTTGTTTTGCTTTGTAAATTCTTTTTAAAAATCGAAATCAAGTGCCTTTTAAAATAGACGGTTGTTTGAGCCCCTTTATAGCTTCTCTTTTTAATTTTTTCTCCTTTGTTATTTCGTATTTTTTATATAAAAAACAAATCAGCAAAAACAAGTTGTACAATTCATCGATATCTACAATCATTTCGTCAAACAAGTTTGGTTGAACAATTAAAAATTTAAATTTCAAGTTATGAAATTTCAAAAAAAATTACATCCACATCACCATGACGTCCATGTCACTAGGGGTCCCACCACCACGTCACCACATACTCCACTTTGTAATGTATATTCTAAAGCGTCATAGATTACTATGGAGGTGACAAATGGTTGAAACTGTCGGACTTAGCGGCTAATATGCAAACCGTCATAAGGCGTCATAGATTCGGTATGGGATGACGAGTTTCGAAAAACGTCACCGAAAACCGTCATGTATCAACACATTTCTTGTAGTGATATCTTGCCACGAAGAGACATCATTGCGTTATCGTTGCAACATTTTGACTTATGCATATTACCCTCCACGAAGCTTCATTTGACTCATGCATGCTACTCTCACGAAGCTTTTTTTCTTTAAGATGTGGACATGTCTGAATGCAAAGTGCTGCGTTTATTTTTTTCATTGGCCTATTGATTGGTCAAATTTTCACAAATTCTTTAATAACCTGTTAAATACTGGAAGCAACAATGCTATATATTAGACCCGGTGCATTTAGTGCTCACATATGTCTTTCAAGCGATTGGAATTTATGTTTTTGTTGCCCTGATTTAGTGCTCTCCATTCAGAACTCAATTTAGAAGATGATCTGCGAACACATGGTTGATTTATTTCAAATGTGTTTAGTTTTGATGTAGTGATTGTCAACGATCAACATTCTACTTCTATTTTCTTTTATCTTTTACGCTTGGCTATGGTTCACCAAGCACACGTGGAGTGTGTCGAAGACGTATCTCTTGGTTCGTGTTGTGCGGGTGTGGAGCTCGGAGATGGTAGGCGACGGAGAGGTGAAGGTGGCAAGGAGGGGACGTCTTGGGCCGACGGACCGTGGAGGTGAAGGACGGACGTGAGGCTTGGACCGAGGGACCGGGGTGCCTTGGGCGGCTAGCCATGGTGGGCGACATCTCGGGACATCGACGGACGCTTGAGAGGGCGTGGCGGGGACCGTGTCGATCGGGTCAAGGCGGCGTCGTGCGAGGCGGGCGGGGAGCTCGGATGACTTGGCGACTCGGGCGGTCAAGGCGGCGGTGACACGTGTCGAGGAGGTTTGGTGGTTTGCCCTCAAAACCATCGGCGCGGGTTTTAGATGGTTTGGGCCTCAAAACCACGGGCGGGTTTGGTGGGTTTGGGCCTCAAAACCACAGGCGCGGGTTTCAGCGGGTTTGCGCCTCAAAACCCGAAGTGTTCCGCCCGGGGCGGAAGGGCGGCACGTGGCGGCATCGGGGAGATTGCGTGGAGGCAAGGCTACCGGTGAGGAAGGCGCGGTGGCCGTCGGATCGAAGATTACCCCGAGTCGACGGAAATAGCCTTAGGGTTACAAAATCGACTCATGTATCCTAGGGGTAGTTTAGGCGGAGGGAATAGGGGCTATTTAGCGAGGCATACCCCTTCATCCTCCCTTGCCTCTCATTTTCATATTTTCGATTAGGGTTCTGAGGCGAGGTGTGAGAGGTCCACCGATTTGTACCAAGATTTGCGAGCAAGGGCTAGGCTTGTGATTAGCCCATCACGGGGTGACGTTTGGATCGATTGATCGGTGTTCTTTGTTGTTCTTGAGCTGTGATTTTGAGTTCTTCACTTGTTCTTCCCGAGTTCATCCTCTCCCCCCTCTTTTCTCTTCGCGATTTCTTCGTTTTGGCACCGTTTGATCTCGTTTTTTCTTGCGTTGATTCGTGCTAGGGCGTGAGAGGATCATTTCCACCGAAGGGTTTGAGCTAATTCCTCACGAGCACATAGATCGGGCGAGTTTTGGATCAAGGTGACCTTTTGGGTGTGTTCTTCGTGTGATCCCGCGATTTCTCTCGATTCACTCCATCAATCTCGAAATTTCAAGGGGAAATGGTCACCCACATGCCTAGATGCTATGGCTCAATTCTTGTGACCTGAGGTTTCGATTTGAGTGAGTTTGGATCGATTTTGGGGGTGAGTCGCCGCCGGCGGGTGCTGCTCGCCTTGTCGGGGGGTGGCCGGACGCTTGGCCGGGCGCCGCGTCGAGGATTGACCGGGCCTTTCGGTCTTTGTCCGCCCGCGTCGGGGTGGCCGGGCGCTCCCGGCCGGACGCCGCGACCAGGCTGACCGTCGGTCGATCCGGTCGCGTCTGGCGCCGAGGTCTACCGCGGCGTCCGGCCGGGCGCTCGACCGGACGCTGGACCGGACTTCGCCCGGTGAGTCCGGTCACTCGAGAAGGGCTGTTTTCTTCCGTCTCTCTTGCGTGTTTGTTTCGTTCGGTTTCGGTTGATCCGCCGTGAGTCTAGAGCAAACTCTAGCTCATCCACCTTGCATCCAAGGTCGTGATCATACCGTGTGGTGTGTGCTTTTTGCTCAGGGTCGTGAGAGCTACAAGTCATCTAATTCGAAAGAATTTAATTGAGGCTCCCATTCACCCCCCTCCGGTCGCCGTTTCGGTCCTTCAATTGGTATCGAGCAAGGTTAAGGATCAAATCCACCTTAACCGGTTCTTGATCCGCGAGAAGGCGACATGGAGAGGTTTGGTCACTTTGGTGGCAAGCCTCCCAGAGTTCGATGGCACCAACTATCCCTATTGGAAGATTAAGATGCAAGCGCATCTCATGGGGATAGATTGGAGAGTGTGGGAGATCGTTGAGGGCGAGAACTACCAAGTGCTTGCCGCTCGAGTGAGTGAGGATCAAATAGCCCAACACAATGCCAACAACCGAGCGAGGAGTGTCTTGTTCTCTAGCCTCAAGGATAGCGAGTTTGAGAGGGTAGCCACTTGTGAGGCTGCTAGAGAGGTGTGGAAGACTCTAGAGAGCTACCATGAGGGAACCCCACAAGTCAAGGCTCGCCTCTCTAAACCTACAAGAGAGAGTACAATAACCTCATCCAGCTTGATGGCGAGACCATCGATTCTCTCTTTGCTAGGTTTTGGGCGATGCGCAACAAGCCGTGCGAACAAGCCTTCGGAGAGGTTGGGCGAGCACGAGAAGGCGATCTGCGGCTCTTATGCGCTCTGGATCGGAAGGTGTGGGATGTGAAGGTGTCGCGATCATGGAGTCCGCCAACTACGACACCCTCACTCCCGGCGAGCTCTGACAAGCTCAAGTCTTACGAGATTGAGGCCCGAGATCGGGCGAAGCTCAAGAACCCATCTGCGCCGAATGTTGCACTCGTCTCTCGGTAAGAGCGGTTCGGTTCTTACGCTAACCCTTCCGCAATTTCTTTCGCCTTGTCTTCCTTGGTGTATGCGACGAGAGGAGCGGATGGAGAGCCTTGGGGATGATGAGCTTGCACTAGTCATCGGCCGATTCTCGCGGTTCCACAACAACCGCATGAACCGTCGGCGTGGCGGTGCTTCCAGGGCGGATGCTTCGAGTGCGGAGATCCGGACCACCGTTGCCGCCTGCCCCAAGAAGAGCAAGGACAAGTACTCGGCGAGAAGTACTACTCCGGCAAATGCGACGCCGACAAAGCGCAGGACAAAAGCGAGTACACCTCCGGCAAGCACAAGTCCAAGAAGGGATTCGACAAGGAGGCGATCAAGAAGAAGTACCTCAAAGCGTGCCAAGGAGCACAAGCACGCCTTCCTTGCCTCCCTCGGCGACCTCGACAACGACTCCTCGGACGGGCAATCTTCTTCAAGCGATGAGGAGTCCGGCGCAAGGTCGAGGACAAGTTCAATGGACTTTGCTTCTTCACCAACTCCAAGTCCGAGGGCTTACGCACCATGGCACTCGATGGAGCGGTGACCGACGGCGTCAAGGCACACGCCGACGACTCTTCTTCTCCTTCCTCCGAGGTACCTCCTACAATCGAATCTCTTTACGATGAGGTTGACTCTTTGGGCGAGGCGCTTGTTTGTCAAGAGAAGTTGCTTAAAGCGTGCGCTAGGGAGAGAAAAGAGTTTAAGGAGAAGTGGGAGATGGCGGTGGCTTGAGATAGAGTTGCTTAGGAAGCCGGTTCTTTGTTTTACGATGAGGCAGTGTGATGCTTGTCTTTGTGCATATGTCTAGTATCATGTCTTTGCAGTCCAAGTATTACGCTTTGTTAGATGAGCATGTTGAGCTGAAGGCTAGGCCTATGTTGTTGAGTGCGTGCAAGTCATGTCCTGGCTTGCAATCTGAGTTGGCGAGAGAAGGCCGCCAAGCTTGCTTGTGCTTTAGAAGGCCAGCTCGGATAGCACTGTCTTGAAATGTGCTAAGTGTGAAGCTTTGGAGTTGGAGCTCATGTCTTGCGAGGCATGACAAGGGGAGAGTTGAAGAGGAAATCACATATCTTCGCTCTGTCACGAGTTGGGTGTCTAGTGGAGAGCCGCGGCTTGGCATGATGATGAGTCGATTCAAGAGGGGGACGATACATCGGGATTAGGCTTTGCTATAGGTGGGAAGGGTGAAGTTATCTATGGAAAGGTTGGTCAAGGAAGTGGTTTGAGCCCGAGTGAGAAACCCACAAACACTCCCAAGTTGACCAAGAGCACCCCACCTAAGCCTACCCAACCCATTGTGCAAAATGGCATTCTTCAAGAGCCCACCAAGACTCCACCTCCCAAACAAGTATGGCTTCCCAAACCGAACCACCTCAAGAACCCACTTGACACCTTGCCCCGGGATCCCACGAGGAAACCCTTCCTAAAGCCAAGACCACAACAAGAGTGAACCATCCACCCAAGAGAGTGAACCAACCACCACCCAAGAGAGAGGTGAGGTATCACTTTGTGAGTATTGCCCGGAGAGATGGTCACTTGGTTGAGTTTTTGCTTCGGGGAGGAAGGGGATGCTAGGCGTAGAGTGGAGTTTGAGAACCGTGACATGTACCACCCACCACTTGGCTTGTATGAGAGGGGTGTGCAGTCGGTTCAGAGGCAGTTTGCTAGGCCTGAAGGTAGGAGGTCTCAGAGGTTTGGGCCACGGTTTGTGAGACCGTTTGGCGGTCGTGCTCCGCGTGTGGATGTAGATCCTCGCTTTGGGAGTTTTGAGGTTGAGAAGAGGAGTGCACCACGCTTTGCTATGCGTGGTGAGAAGTTTGGTAAGATGGGGCGTGGGATGTTTGTTGTGCCTAATGCATATTTGGGGCAAGATGGTCAACACTGGTACTCTTCCAAGTTTACTAACCCGATGTTGTGCCATTTGCTCATCCCATGTTCTATTGTTGATGCGGTGGAAGGTTGGAGGACATGTGGCTCATTGACTCCATTTGTTCTCGTCACATGACCGGAAACTCCAAGTGGTTCTCCAGGCCTCACCCGATGAAGACGAAAGAGTACATCACTTTCGGGGACAGCAACAAGGGAAGATTACATCCGCGAGGGTCAATCGGGATCAATGACCGCCGTGCTCAAGGATGTGGCGCTCGTCTCCAACCTGCACTTCAACCTACTCTACGTCTCTCGACTTATGGCGGATGGGTATGAGGTGCGCTTTAAGGTTGGATGTTCTCGCGTTTTGGATTCTCGCGATGATCTTATTTCTTTGGATCGTGCCATTTGGGCAAGTCTTTCGTGCTGATTTTTCTCGAGGCTTTGGCACTTCTTGTTGCTTGTTGGCGGGTCCTCCTCCGATTTGTGGAAATGGCATAGGAGACTTGGACACCTAAGCTTTGACCTTCTCACGAGGTTAAGTTCCATGGGTCTAATCCGAGGATTGCCTAAGCTCAAATTTGAGAAGGATTTGGTTTGTCATCCCCTGTCGTCACGGGAAGATGGTATCCGCTTCCCACCATCCGATCCTTTCAGTTATGACCTCGAGACCGGAGAGATCCTTCACATGGACACCGTTGGTCCATCTCGGGTGAGGTCGGTGGGTGGGAAGTGGTATTGTCTAGTGATCGTTGGCGACTTTTCGAGATACTCTTGGGTCTTTTTCATGGAGGGCAAGGATGAGGCTTTTTGGTTTTGCTCGCGACTTGATTTTGAGGCGAGAACGAGTTGGCAGATCTGACCATTCGGCGATTCGCGATGACAATGGCACGAGAATTCAAGAACTCTCGATTCGAGTCTCTTTGTGCTAACTTGGGTGTCGAGCACCGTTTTTCTAGCCCTTATGTCCCGCAGCGAGCGGGATTGTTGAGCGGAAAGAACCGGACTCTTGTGGAGATGGCAAGGACCATGCTCGATGAACACAAGACTCCAAGGAAGTATTGGGCTGAGGCAATCAACACGGCATGCTATGTCTCCAACCGCATTTTCCTCCTCCGTGCTTTCACCAAGAAGACATCGTATGAGTTGCGGTTTGGAAGGCTGCCCAAGGTGAGTCACTTCCGTGTGTTTGGATCACGAGGTGCTTCATTCTCAAGCAAGGTAATCTTGACAAGTTTGAGTCTCGATCGGTGATGGCATTTTTCTTGGATATGCTTTGCACTCACATGCCTCTGAGGGTTCTTAACCTTGAGACTAACCGCGTTGTAGAGACATGTGAGGTTACCTTCGATGAGACCGCGCCTTGTTCTTCTTACGTGTTTGAGTGTGCGGGAAAGGAGGAGATGGAGCGAGCATCTTTGTGGAGGAGGAGCGGGAAGGCGTTGGGCCCGGGTGATCCCCGGGCGACTCCACCGCTTGCCCCGGTGACCTGTGGCGGCGGCGGCGCTCACGGACCAGACCCTACTACCACTACTTCACGGGGTCGGTGGAGCGGCTCCCTCGGGGCGAGATGGCTGCACCACGTGAGGAGGTTCCGACTCCGGTCGAGGGGAGGCGACATCTTCGCGCCTGGCGCCTCGGCACATTCAGCGTCGTCACCCCCGGAGACCATGATTGGAGGATTGAACCAAAGGGTAACTTCGTTCCAAATCCTATGCTATGTGTCATTTGCTCATTCTGCATTTGTTTCCACTCTTGAGCCCAAAGATGTTACCACTTGCATTATCGATTCGGATTGGGTCAATGCCATGCATGAGGAGTTGCGTAACTTTGAGAGGAACCAAGTTTGGGTTTTAGTGCCACCTCGGTGAGTGTCATCCCATAGGAACCAAGTGGGTGTTTAAGAACAAGCAGTGAGGATGGGGTGGTTGTGAGAAACAAAGCCGGACTAGTTGCCCGGGGGTTTTGTCGAAAAGAGGGTATAGACTATGAGGAAACCTTTGCTCACGTAGCCCGCATAGAAGCCATTAGGATTTTGCTTGCCTTTGCAGCCTCGAAGGGTTTTAAGCTCTTCCGATGGATGTCAAGAGTGCGTTCCTAAATGGGTTCATAGAGGAGGAGGTGTATGTGAGGCAACCCCGGGGTTTGAGCATCCTAAACACCCAGGACTATGTGTACAAGTTGCACAAGGCTTTGTGCGGCCTCAAACAAGCCCCCCGGCGTGGTATGAGAGGTTGAAAGCCTTCTGTTAGCTAAGGGTTTTGTGATGGGAGCTGTGGACAAGACCTTGTTCTTGCTTAGGAAGGGCAAATGACATCCTCCTCGGTTCAGATATATGTGGATGATATCATCTTTGGTGGCTCTTCACATGCTATGGTATCGAGTTTTTGCGAGATTATGAGCGGGGGAGTTCGAGATGAGCATGATGGGCAGAGTTGACCTACTTCCTTGGACTTCAAATCAAGCAAACCAAGGATGGGATTTTCGTACACGGGGGCAAGTACCACGAAGGACATGATCCGCCAAGTTTCGCATGGGTGAGGCCAAGCCTCTTTCGGCGCCCATGTCGACGGCGGCGGCCCTGGGCGAAGACAAGGATGGAGAAGCGTGGACCAAAGGGAGTCTGAAGCATGATCGGTTATTTCTTTGTACGGCGGCGGCGCGCCCGACATCCGGTTCTTTGTGTGCCTCTGCTGCGGTTTCGATCTTCGCCCGCGCACCTCTCACTTTCGGTTGTGAAGAGGATCTTGGTACTTGCGATTTACCCCGACTTTGGCCTATGGTACTTTCGGCTTCTTCCACTCTCTCCCTGGTTGGCTATTCTGATTCGATTATCTTTGGTGATCGTATGCATAGAAAGTCCACTTACGGTACTTGTCGGTTTCTTGGTACTTCTCTTGTGTCTTGGTAGTCTCATAAGCGATGCAGTGTCGCTCGGTCGGTTGAGAAGCCGAGTATGTTCTTCTTTCTTTGCTTGTTGTTCCCAAATGTTGTGGATGGTTGCCACTTTGAGAGACTTTGGGTTGAGGTTTTCACGTGTACCCTTGTTGTGTGATAGCATGGGAGCTGTGAGTGTAGCCAAAAACCCGATCCTGCATTCCCGGACCAAACACATAGAGGTGAGGTATCACTTTTCGAGAGATCACACCGGGAGAAAGGGGATATAGATGTTCGACATGTGTACCGCGAGCAACGGTTAAGGACATTTTTACCAAGCCATTAGATCAAGTCCGTTTTTGTCCAGCTTAGGAGAGTTGGGCGTGTGCTATCCTTTTTGAGGGGTAGCTTTGTAGTTGATGTACGATTGTAGTGCTAGGTTGCTTTTTCTTTGTGCATCATCTTGTATCATATTGCATTCATCATGTACACTTTTGCATCTTGAGCTTCTTGGTTATATTGATCACAATGAGACTATGCTCGTTTAGTGTAACAATTACTTGTTGGTGCTTATAGCTTGTGCTCCTACTGTTCAATTGATATATGTTATGAGCAAAGCTGTTTTCATGTGAACTTGCTTAACAACGATGAATCTTGCAAAATGTTCACCATTGAGATAGTTCCTAGCATGTTTAAAACTGTTGAGATCCTTTGTGCTTATCATGTATGCTAAGGTGACTATGTCTCATTCACTGAGTTATACACTTGCTTAGATGACCACATGCTTTCATATGCTAAAATCTGAAATCTAAGTTAAGTGTATGGAAAAAAAGATCGAGATGGGTCCATACCGTCCCACATCAAGTCTTGGGACTGCTTCTCATTGCACTTGAGTTGAACCTGAGCTTGGTAGTGTTTGACCCGGACCATTGTCTTAAGCTTCGATTGCTCACATGCATAGGCTTGATATGGTTGATTAGTAAAGGCGGACGGTTGTGGATAACCACTCGCACTCATGTCTTTGGACCAATGCTTGTATCCGCTAAATCTCGATAATCTTAAAATGTTGTTGGCAAGTGTTGGTTCTTTCTTTGGCATGATGGATAAACTTTGCTTGGGGTAGCCCTCTTGATATACATGTGTAGCACTTGGTAGATTTCCACTTACTTATGCTATGTGATATTCTTTGTGGTGGACACCTTTTTTAAAATGCTTAAAACTGAATCAAAATGCTTTCAAGTCATATTTCATATCTCTTTATCGGTTTGAGCACCGTGTTAAGCACTTGATTTTGTTGCCATGACACTACCTAGAGCATCTTCTTATTTGGATGACTATAAACTTGGAGCTCACTCATTGCACTTTGCATGCATTTTCATCGCTTGATTAGTGCATGTGCCAACAAGGGGAGAAAGATACAAAAGGCAGTGAATTGTGAATTGGTATCTTGAATTGGTATCTTCGATGGCGCACTAGTCAAGGGGGAGTAACTCGGGGGTATCTCTTTATCACTTTGAGCTAGATGTGTTGAGCCTTTGCCTCTGTCTTGAGGGTCTAGCTTGTGTGTGAAAAAAATTGGTAGAGATTGGTTTGGAGGCTGTGCTAGTGGTGTTGAGCACTGTTCTACCTCTTCTTGAGGACTAGGCATCTGTTTAGCTTGGTTGTGTCGAGCCTTTTGCCCATGTCTTTGGGAACCAAGTTAGGACCATGCTCGATGAACACAAGACTCCAAGGAAGTATTGGGCTGATACCAATTGAAGGACCCAAGCTTGGCGACCGGAGGGGGTGAATGGGAGCCTCAATTAAATTCTTTTTGAATTAGATGACTTGTAGCTCTCTCCACGACCCCTCGGGCAAAAAAAGCACACACCACACGGTATGATCACGACCTTGGATGCAAGGTGGATGAGCTAGAGTTTGCTCTAGACTCACGGATCAACCGGAAGCCGAGAGCGAAACAAACACGCAAGAGACGGGAAGAAAAACAGCCTCTGCAGTGGCCAGGACTCAGCGGCCGGACTCATCGGCGAGTCCGGTCCAGCGTCCGGTCGAGGAAGCGTCGATCAAATCGCCTGGCGGACCTCTACGCGAGCCCTTGCGACCCGGACCGACCGTCAGCCTTTATCGTCGTGCGTCGGTCGGGCGTCCGGTCACCCCGCCCGCGGGACAGCACCGGGCGTCCGGTCAATCTGGGGCGTCGCGCGTCCGGTCGTGCGTCCGGTCACCCCGACGCGCGCGCGAGCAGCACCCCGCCGGCGGCGACTCACCCCAAAATCGATCCAAACTCACTCAAATCGAAACCTCAGGTCACAAGAATTGAGCCATAGCATCTAGGCATGTGGGTGACCATTTCCCCCTTGGAAATTTCGAGATTGATGGAGTGAATCGAGAGAAATCGCGGATCACACGAAGAACACACCCAAAAGGTCACCTTGATCCAAAACTCGCCCGATCTACGTGCTCGTGAGGAATTAGCTCAAACCCTTCGGTGGAAATGATCCTCTCACGTCCTAGCACGAATCAACGCAAGAAAAACGAGATCAAACGGTGCCAAAACGAAGAAATCGCGAAGAGAAAAGAGGGGGAGAGGATGAACTCGGGAAGAACAAGTGAAGAACTCAAAATCACAGCTCAAGAACAACAAAGAACACCGATCAATCGATCCAAACGTCACCCCCGTGACGGGCTAATCACAGCTAGCCCTTGCTCGCAAATCTTGGTACAAATCGGTGGACCTCTCACACCTCGATCTGTAACCCTAAGCGGAAAATATGAAAATGAGAGGCAAGGGAGGATGAAGGGGTATGCCTACGCTAAATAGCCCCTATTCCCTCCGCCTAAACTACCCCTAGGATACATGAGTCGATTTTGTAACCCTAAGGCTATTTCCGTCGACTCACGGGTAATCTTCGATCCGGCGGCCACCGCGCCTTCCTCACCGGTAGCCTTGCCTCCACGCAATCTCCCGATGCCGCCACGTGCCGTCCTTCCGTCCGCCGGAACACTTCGGGTTTTGAGGCGCAAACCCGCGAAACCAGCGCTGTGGTTTTGAGGCCCAAACCACCAAACCCGCCCGTGGTTTTGAGGCCCAAACCCGCGAAACCAGCGCCGATGGTTTTGAGGGCAAACCACCAAACCTCCTCGACACGTGTCACCGCCGTCTTGACCGCCCGTCGCCAAGTCATCCGAGCTCCCGCTCTCGCTGCCGCGCTCGCCATCTTGACCCGATCGACCGCGGTCTGCCCGTCCTCTTGCGTCCGTCGATGTCCCGGATGTCGACCACCATGGCTAGCCGCCCGGCACCCCCGTCCCTCGGTCCAAGCCTCACGTCCGTCCTTCACCTCCACGGTCCGTCGGCCCGACGTCCTCCTTGCCACCTTCACCTCTCCGTCGGCTACCATCTCCGAGCTCCACACCCGCACAACACGAACCAAGAGATCGTCTTGACACACTCCACGTGTGCCGGTGAACCATAGCCGAAGCGAAAAAGATAAAAGAAAATAGAAGTAGAATGTTGATTTGTTGACAATCACTACATCAAAACTAAACACATTTGAAATAAATCAACCATGTGTTCGCAATCTCCCCTTGATGAGTGCATTGTCAACATTCAACACAAAAGACGAATAAGATAGAAGAAAGCACATCCGGGCAAGCTAAGACAACCTAAGCTGGATAGCAAACATGGAGCAAAAACTTGGTTCCCAAAGACATGGGCAAAAGGCTCGACACAACCAAGCTAAGCAGACGGCTAGTCCTCAAGAAGAGGTAGAACAGGGCTCAACACCACTAGCACAGCTCAAACCAATCTCTACCAATTTCTTTCACACACAAGCTAGACCCTCAAGACAGAGGCAAAGGCTCAACACATCTAGCTCAAAGTGGTAAAGATACTCCCCACAGAGTTACTCCCCCTTGACTAGTGCGATCCGCGAAGATACCAATTCAAGATACCAATTCACAATTCACTGTCTTTGTATCTTTCTCCCCCTTGTTGGCACATGCACTAATCAAGCGATGAAAATGCATGCAAAGTGCAATGAGTGAGCTCAAGTTTATAGTCATCCAAATAAGAAGATGCTCTAGGTAGTGTCATGGCAACAAAATCAAGTGCTTAACACGGTGCTCAAACCGATAAAGAGATATGAAATATGACTTGAAAGCATTTTGATTCATTTTAAGCATTTCGAGAAAAAAGGTGTCCACCACAAAGAATATCACATAGCATAAGTTAGTTGGAAATCTACCAAGTGCTACACATGTATATCAAGAGGGCTACCCCAAGCAAAGTTTATCCATCATGCCAAAGAAAGAACCAACACTTGCCAACAACATTTTAAGATTATCGAGATTTAGCGGATACAAGCATTGGTCCAAAGACATGAGTGCGGTGGTTATCCACAACCGTACGCCTTACTAATCAACCATGTCAAGCCTATGCATGTGAGCAATCGAAGCTTAAGACAATGGTGCGGGTCAAACACTACCAAGCTCGGGTTCAACTCAAGTGCAATGAGAAGCGAGTCCCAAGACTTGGATGTGGGGCGGTATGGACCCATCTCGATCTTTTCCATACACTTAACTTAGATTTCAGATTTTAGCATATGAAAGCATGTGGTCATCTAAGCAAGTGTATAACTCGATGAATGAGACATAGTCACCTTAGCATACATGATAAGCACAAAGGATCTCAACGGCTTAAACATGCTAGGAACTATCTCAATGGTGAACATTTTGCAAGATTCATCGTTGTTAAGCAAGTTCACATGAAAAACAGCTTTGCTCATAACATATATCAATTGAGCGAAAGGAGCACAAGCTATAAGCACCAACAAGTAATTGTTACACTAAACGAGCATAGTCTCATTGTGATCAATATAACCAAGAAGCTCAAGATGCAAAAGTGTACATGATGAATGCAATATGATACAAGATGATGCACAAAGAAAAAGCAACCTAGCACTACAACTGTACATCAACTACAAAGCTACCCCTCAAAAAGGATAGCACACGCCCAACTCTCCTCGAAGCTGGACAAAACGGACTTGATCTAATGGCTTGGTAAAAATGTCCGCAATCTGTTGCTCTGTGTACACATCTTTGAACATCTATATCCCCTTTCTCCCCGGTGATCTCTCGAAAGTGATACCTCACCTCTATGTGTTTGGTGCAGGAATGCGGGATTTGGGTTTTTGGCTACACTCACGGCTCCCATGCTATCACACAACAAGGGTACACGTGAAAACCTCAACCCAAAGTCTCTCAAAGTGGCAACCATCCACAACATTTGGGAACAACAAGCGGCCCGGCGGCAACATACTCTGCTTCAACGATCGGTGGCGACACCGGGCCGCTGCGAGGCGACCAAGACACAAGAGAAGTACCAAGAAACAGACAAGTACCAGAAGTGGACTTTCTATGCATACGATCACCAGCATAATCGAATCGAATAGCCAACCAGGAGAGAGTGGAAGAAGCCGGAAAGTACCATAGGCCAAAGTCGGGGTAACCGCAAGTACACCAAGATCCTCTTCACGCGGCTGAAAGTGAGAGGTGCGCGGCGAAGATCGAAACCGTGCGCAGAGGCACACAACAAAGGCGGATGTCGGGCGCGTCGCCGTCGGGTACAGCCGCCGGGAACCGATCATGCTTCGTACTCCCTTTGGTCCACAGCTTCTCCATCCTTGTCTTCGTCCCAGGCCGTCGTCGTCGACATGGGCGTCGAAAAGAGGCTTGGCCTCACCCATGCGAAAACTTTGCGGATCATGTCCTTCCGTGTACTTGCCCTGGTGTACGAAAATCCCATCCTTGGTTTTGCTTGATTTGAAGTCCAAGGAAGTAGGTCAACTTCGCCCATCATGCTCATCTCGAACTCCCCACTCATAATCTACGCAAAACTTCGATACCATAGCATGTGAAGAGCCACCAAAGATGATATCATCCACATATATCACGAACCGGGAGGATGTCATTTGCCCTTCCTAAGCAAGAACAAGGTCTTGTCTACACTCTCCCATCACAAAACCCTTAGCTAACGGGGAAGGCTTTCAACCTCTCATACCACGCTCACGGGGGCTTGTTTGAGGCCGTACAAAGCCTTGTGCAACTTGTACACATAGTGCGGGTGTTTAGGATGCTCAAACCCCGGGGGTTGCCTCACATACACCTCCTCCTCTATGAACCCATTTAGGAACGCACTCTTGACATCCATCCGGAAGAGCTTAAAACCCTTCGAGGCTGCAAAGGCAAGCAAAATCCTAATGGCTTCTATGCGGGCTCACGAGGAGCAAAGGTTTCCTCATAGTCTATACCCTCTTTACGACAAAACCCACGGGCAACTAGTCCGGCTTTGTTTCTCACAACCACCCCATCCTCACTCTGTTTGTTCTTAAACACCCACTTGGTTCCTATGGGATGACACTTTCGGAGGAGGTGGCACTAAAACCCAAACTTGGTTCCTCTCAAAGTTACGCAACTCCTCATGCATGGCATTGACCCAATCCGAATCGAGATAATGCGGTGGTAACATCTTTGGGCTCAAGAGTGGAAACAAATGCGGGGAATGAGCAAAATGACACATAGCATAGGATTTGGAGCGAGTTACCCTTTGGTTCAATCCTCCAATCATGGTCTCACGGGGGTGACGACGGCAATGTGAATAATGTCGCCGGCGCCGCTTGTGAGATGTCGCCTCCCCTCGACCGAGTCGAAACCTCCTCGGTGCGACCATCTCGCCCGAGGGAGCTGCTCGGACCCGGGAAGTAGTGGTAGTAGGGTCAGTCCGTGGCCGAGCGTCGTCGTCCGCCGTCATCGGGGTCACCGGCAAGCGGTGGAGTCGCCGGGATCACCCGACCAACGTCTTCTGCTCCTCCTCCACAAAGATGCTCTCGCTCCATCTCCTCCTTTCCTGCACACTCAAACACGAAGAAGAACAAGGCGCGGTCTCATCGAAGGTAACCTCACATGTCTCTACAGCGGTTAGTCTCAAGGTTAAGAACCCCGTAGGCATGTGAGTGCAAAGCATATCAAGAAAAATGCCATCGGTGATCGAGACTCAAACTTGTCAAGATTACCTTGCTTGAGAATGAAGCACCTGCATCCAAACACACGGAAGTGACTCACCTTGAGGCGATCTTCCAAACCGCAACTCATACGATGTCTTCTTGGTGAAAGCACGGAGGAAAATGCGGTTGGAGACATAGCATGCCGTGTTGATTGCCTCGGCCCAATACTTCCTTGGAGTCTTGTGTTCATCGAGCATGGTCCTTGCCATCTCCACAAGAGTCCGGTTCTTCCGCTCAACAATCCCGTTACTGCTGCGGGACATAAGGGCTAGAAAACGGTGCTCGACACCCAAGTTAGCACAAAGAGACTCGAATCGAGAGTTCTTGAATTACATGCCATTGTCCTTTGCGAATCGCTCGAATGGTCAGTATCACATCAACTCGGTTCTCGATCTCAAAATCAAGTCGCGAGCAAAACCAAAAGCCTCATCCTTGCCCTCCATGAAAAGACCCAAGAGTATCTCGAAAAGTCGTCAACGATCACTAGACAATACCACTTCCCACCCACTGACCTCACCCGAGATGGACCAACGGTGTCCATGTGAAGGATCTCTCCGGGTCTCGAGGTCATAATCTGAGTGACTGGATGGTGGGAAGCGGATACCATCTTCCCGTGACGACAGGGATGACAAACCAAATCCTTCTCAAATTTGAGCTTAGGCAATCCTCGGATTAGACCCATGGAACTTAACCTCGTGAGAAGGTCAAAGCTTAGGTGTCCAAGTCTCCTATGCCATTTCCACAAATCAGAGGAGGACCCGGCCAACAAGCAACAAGAAGTGCCAAAGCCTCGAGAAAAATCAGCACGAAAGACTTGCCCAAATGGCACGATCCAGCAAATAAGATCATCGCGAGAATCCAAAACGCGAGAACATCCAACCTTAAAGCGTACCTCATACCCATCTGCCATAAGGCGAGAGGCGAGAGAGTAGGTTGAAGTGCGGGTTGGAGGCGGCGCCCACATCCTTGAGCACGAAGTGGTCATTGATCCTGATTGACCCTCGTGACAGAATCTTCCCCTTGTTGCTGTCCCCGAAAGTGATGTACTCTTTCGTCTTCATCGGGGTGAGGCTGGAGAACCACTTGGAGTTTCCGGTCATGTGACGAGAACAGCCGAGTCAATGAGCCACATGTCCTCCAGCCTTCCAGCCTGCATCAACAATAGAACATGGGATGAGCAAATGGCACAACACTGGGGTTAGTAAACTTGGAAGAGTACCGGTGTTGACCATCTTGCCCCAAATATGCATTAGGCACAACAAACATCCCACGCCCATCTTACCAAACTTCTCACCACGCATAGCAAAGCGTGGTGCACTCCTCTTCTCAACCTCAAAACTCCCAAAGCGAGGATCTACATCCACACGCGGAGCACGACCGCCAAACGGTCTCTCACAAAACCGTGGCCCAAACCTCACGAGACCTCCTACCTTCGGGCCTAGCAAACCGCCTCACGAACCGATCGCACACCCCTCTCATACAAGCCAAGTGGTGGGTGGTACATGTCACGGTTCTCAAACTCCACTCTACCTAGCATCCCTCTTCCTCCCCCCGAAGCAAAACTCAACCAAGTGACCATCTCTCTGGCAATACTCACAAGGATACCTCACCTCTCTCTTGGGTGGTGGTTGGTTCACTCTCTTGGGTGGATGGTTCACTCTTGTTGTGGTCTTGGCTTTAGGAAGGGTTTCCTCAGGGATCCTGGGCAAGGTGTCAAGTGGGTTCTTGAGGTGGTTCGGTTTGGGAAGCCACACTTGTTTGGGAGGTGGAGTCTTGGTGGGCTCTTGAAGAATGCCATTTTGCACAATGGGTTGGGTAGGCTTAGGTGGGGTGCTCTTGGTCAACTTGGGAGTGTTTGTGGGTTTCTCACTCGGGCTCAAACCACTTCCTTGACCAACCTTTCCATAGATAACTTCACCCTTCCCACCTATAGCAAAGCCTAATCCCGATGTATCGGTCCCCCCTCTTGAACCCGACTCATCATCATGCCAAGCTGCGGCTCTCCACTAGACACCCAACTTCGGGACAGGCGAAGATATGTGATTTCCTCTTCAACTCTCCCCTTGTCATGCACGCAAGACATGAGCTCCAACTCAAAGCTTCACACTTAGCACATTTCAGCACGGTGCTATCACTGGCCTTCTCAAAGCAAAGAAGCTTGGCGCCTTCTCTCTGCCAACTCAGTTGCAAGCCGGGACATGACTTGCACGCACTCAACAACATAGGCCTAGCCTTCACTCAACATGCTCATCTAACAAAGCGAGAATACTTGGGTCAAAGACATGATACTAGACATATGCACAGCACAAGCATCACACACCGTCTCATCGAAACAACAAAGCTTCCTAAGCAACTCTATCTCGCCACCGCCATCTCCCACTTCTCCTTAAACTCTTTTCTCTCCCTAGCGGCACGCTTAAAGCAACTTCTCTTGACAAACAAGCGCCTCGCCCAAAGAGTCAACCTCATCGAGAAAAGAGATTCGATTGTAGGAGGTACCTCGGAGGAAGGAGAAGAAGAGTCGCTCGGCGTGTGCCTTGACGCCGTCGGTCACACCGCTCCATCGAAAGTGCCATGGTGCGAAGCCCTCGGACTTGGAGTTGGTGAAGAAGCAAAGTCCATTGAACTTGTCCTCGACCTTGCGCCGGACTCCTCATCGCTTGAAGAAGATTGCCCGTCAGGAGTCGTTGTCGGGTCGGCCGAGGGAGGCAAGGAAGGCGTGCTTGTGCTCCTTGGCACGCGCTTGAGGTACTTCTTCTTGATCGCCTCCTTGTCGAATCCCTTCTTGGACTTGTGCTTGCCGGAGGTGTACTCGCGCTTGTCCTTGCGCTTGTCGGCGTCGTACTTGCTGGAGTAGTACTTCTCGCCGGAGTACTTGTCCTTGCTCTTCTTGGGGCGGCGGTAACGAAGTGGTCCCGGATCTCCGCACTCGAAGCATCCGCCCTTGGAAGCTTGCCGCCACGCCGACGGTTCATGCGGTTGTTGTGGAACCGCGAGAATCGGCCGATGACTAGTGCAAGCTCATCATCCCCAAGGCTCTCCATACGCTCCTCTATCCACGGACACCAAGGAAGACAAGGCGAAAGAAATCGTGAAGGGTTAGCGGAAGAAGCTGGAACCGCTCTTACCCGAGGCAGTACAACATTCGGCGCGAGATGGGTTCTTGAGCCGCTGGATCCGGGCCTCAATCTCGAAGACTTGAGCTTCTTTGTAGAGCTCGTCGGGAGTGAGGGTGTATCGTAGTTGGCGGACTCCATGATCGCGGACACCTTCACATCCCACACCTTCCGATCCGAGGCGTACAAAGAGCCGCGCGACGCCTTCTCGTGCTCGTCCAACCTCTCCGAAGGCTTGTTCGCACTGAAGCTTGTTGCGGATCGTCCCGAAACCTAGCAAAGAGAGAATCGATGGTCTCGCCATCAAGCCGGATGAGGTTATTGTACTCTCTCTTGTAGGTTTTCGTAGAGGCGAGCCTTGACTTGTGGGGTTCCCTCATGGTAGCTCTCTAGAGTCTTCCACACCTCTCTAGCTTGTCTCACAAGTGGCTACCCTCTCAAACTCGCTATCCTTGAGGCTAGAGAACAAGACACTCCTCGCTCGGTTGTTGGCATTGTGTTGGGCTATTTGATCCTCACTCACTCGAGCGGCAAGCACTTGGTAGTTCTCGTCCTCAACGATCTCCCACACTCTCAATCTATCCCCATGAGATGCGCTTGCATCTTAATCTTCCAATAGGGATAGTTGGTGCCATCGATCTCAGGAGGCTTGCCACCAAAGTGACCAAACCTCTCCATGTAAGCCTTCTGCAGGATCAAGAACCAGGTTAAAAGGTGGATTTGATCCTTAACCTTGCTCGATACCAATTGAAGGACCAGAAAGCGGCGACCCGAGGGGGGTGAATGGGAGCCTCAATTAAATTCTTTCGAATTAGATGACTTGTAGCTCTCCACGACCCTCGGGCAAAAAGCACACACCACGGTATGATCCGACCTTGGATGCAAGGTGGATGAGCTAGAGTTTGCTCTAGACTCACGGCGGATCAGCCGGAAGCCGAGCGAAACAAACACGCAAAGAGACGGGAAGAAAACAGCCTCTGCGAGTGGCGGACTCAGCGGGCGAGTCGGTCCAAATAACCGGTCGGAGGCGTCGGTCGGTCGCCTGGCGGACCTCTACGCGAGCGCGCGGCGGACTGACCGGTCGGCACAGTGGTCGTCGTCCGGTCGGGCGTCCGGTCACCCGGCAGCGGACAGCGCCGGAGGCGTCCGGTCAATCACGGGCGTCGCGTCGGTCGTGCGTCGGTCACCCGGCCAGCAGCAACACCCGCCCGGCGGCGACTCACCCAAAATCGATCCAAACTCACTCAAATCGAAACCTCGGGTCACAAGAATTGAGCCATAGCATCTAGGCATGTGGGTGACCATTTCCCCTTGGAAATTTCGAGATTGATGGAGTGAATCGAGAGAAAATCGCGGATCACCACGAAGAACACACCCAAAAGGTCACCTTGATCCAAAACTCGCCCGATCTACGTGCTCGTGAGGAATTAGCTCAAACCCTTGGGTGGAAATGATCCTCTCACGTCCTAGCACGAATCAACGCCAAGAAAAAAAGAGATCAAGCGGTGCCAAAATGAAGAAATCGCGAAGAGAAAAGGGGGAGAGAGGATGAACTCAGGAAGAACAAGTGAAGAACTCAAAATCACAGCTCAAGAACAACAAAGAACACCGATCAATCGATCCAAGCGTCACCACATGACGGGGCTAATCCGCAGCTAGCCCTTGCTCGCAAAATCTTGGTACAAATCGGTGGACCTCTCACACCTCGATCTGTAACCCTAAGCGGAAAATATGAAAATGAGAGGCAAGGGAGGATGAAGGGGTATGCCTGCGCTAAATAGCCCCTATTCCCTCTGCCTAAACTACCCCTAGGATACATGAGTCGATTTTGTAACCCTAAGGCTATTTCCGTCGACTCACGGGTAATCTTCGATCCGGCGGCCACGCGCCTTCCTCACCCATTAGCCTTGCCTCCGCGCAATCTCCCGATGCCGCCCGTGCCGTCCTTCCGTCCGCGGGAACACTTCGGGTTTTGAGGCGCAAACCCGGCGAAACCAGCGCTGTGGTTTTGAGGCCCAAACCACCAAACCCGCCCGTGGTTTTGAGGCCCAAACCCGCGAAACCAGCGCCGATGGTTTTGAGGGCAAACCACCAAACCTCCTCGACCGCGTGTCACCGCCGTCTTGACCGCCAGTCGCCAAGTCATCGAGCTCCCCGCTCTGCACCTTTACGCTCGCCGTCTTGACCCGTCGACCACGGTCACGCCCGTCCTCTTGCGTCGTCGATGTCCCGGATGTCGGCCACCATGGCTAGCCGCCCGGCACCCGGTCCCTCGGTCCAAGCCTCCGTCCGTCCTTCACCTCAGCGGTCCGTCGGCCCGGCGTCCTCCTTGCCACCTTCACCTCTCCGTCGGCTACCATCTCCGAGCTCCACACACGCACAACCACGAACCAAGAGATCGTCTTCGACACACTCCGTGTCTTGGGTGAACCATAGCCGAAGCGAGAAAAGATAAAAGAAAATAGAAGTAGAATGTTGACTGTTGACAATCACTACATCAAAACTAAACACATTTGAAATAAATCAACCATGTGCATGTGCCAACAAGGGGAGAAAGATACAAAGACGAGTGAATTGTGAATTGGTATCTTGAATTGGTATCTTCGATGGATCGCACTAGTCAAGGGGGAGTAACTCGGGGGAGTATCTCTTTACCACTTTGAGCTAGATGTGTTGAGCCTTTGCCTCTGTCTTGAGGGTCTAGCTTGTGTGTGAAAGAAATTGGTAGAGATTGGTTTGGAGTCTGTGCTAGTGGTGTTGAGCCCATTCTACCTCTTCTTGAGGACTAGCTGCATGCTGTTTAGCTTGGTTGTGTCGAGCCTTTGCCCATGTCTTTGGGAACCAAGTTTTTGCTCCATGTTTGCTATCGGTTAGGTTGTCTTAGCTTGCACGGATGTGCTTTCTTCTATCTTATTCTGTCTTTGTGTTGAATGTTGACAATGCACTCATCAAGGGGGAGATTGCGAACACATGGTTGATTTATTTCAAATGTGTTTAGTTTTGATGTAGTGATTGTCAACGGTCAACATTCTACTTCTATTTTCTTTTATCTTTTCTGCTTGGCTATGGTTCACCTAAGACACGTGGAGTGTGTCGAAGACGCGTTCTTGGTTCGTGTTGTGCGGGTGTGGAGCTCGGAGATGGTAGCCGACGGAGAGGTGAAGGTGGCAAGGAGGACATGCCGGCCGACCGACCGTGGAGGTGAAGGACGGACGTGAGGCTTGGACCGACCGTGTGCCGGGCGGCTAGCCATGGTGGGTTTGACATCCGACATCGACGGACGAAGAGGACGTGCGTGACCGCGGTCGATCGGGTCAAGACGGCGAGCGCAAGTGCGCGTAGCGCGGGAGCTCGGATGACTTGGCGACTTCGGGCGTCAAGACGGCGGTGACACGTGTCGAGGAGGTTTGGTGGTTTGCCCTCAAAACCATCGGCGCTGGTTTCGTGGTTTGGGCCTCAAAACCACGGGCGGGTTTGGTGGTTTGGGCCTCAAAACCACAGCGCTGGTTTCAAGGGTTTGCGCCAAAACCCGGCAAGTGTTCCGGCGGACGGAAGGACGGCACGTGGCGGCATCGGGGAGATTGCGTGGAGGCAAGGCTACCGGTGAGGAAGGCGCGGTGGCCGCCGGATCGAAGATTACCCGTAGTCGACGGAAATAGCCTTAGGGTTACAAAATCGACTCATGTATCCTAGGGGTAGTTTAGGCGGAGGAATAGGGGCTATTTAGCGGGCATACCCCTTCATCCTCCCTTGCCTCTCATTTTCATATTTTCCAGCTTAGGGTTACTGATCGAGGTGTGAGAGGTCCACCGATTTGTACCAAGATTTGCGAGCAAGGGCTAGCTGTGATTAGCCCGTCACGGGGTGACGTTTGGATCGATTGATCGGTGTTCTTTGTTGTTCTTGAGCTGTGATTTTGAGTTCTTCACTTGTTCTTCCCGAGTTCATCCTCTCCCCTCTTTTCTCTTCGCGATTTCTTCGTTTTGGCACCGCTTTTGATCTCGCTTTTTTCTTGCGTTGATTCGTGCTAGGGCGTGAGAGGATCATTTCCACCGAAGGGTTTGAGCTAATTCCTCACGAGCACGTAGATCGGGCGAAGTTTTGGATCAAGGTGACCTTTTGGGTGTGTTCTTCGTGTGATCCGCGATTTCTCTCGATTCACTCCATCAATCTCGAAATTTCCAAGGGGAAATGGTCACCCACATGCCTAGATGCTATGGCTCAATTCTTGTGACCTGAGGTTTCGATTTGAGTGAGTTTGGATCGATTTTGGGGTGAGTCGCCGCCGGGCGGGTGCTGCTTTCCGCTCCAGGGTGACCGGACGCGACGACGACGCACGCCCGTGATTGACCGGACGCTTCCGGTGCTGTCCGCTGTCGGGTGACCGGACGCCCGACCGACGCACGACCGCAGCTGACGGGTCGGGTCCGGTCGGCGTCTGGCGCAGAGGTCTGCCAGGGCGATCTGACCGACGCCCGACCGACGCTGGACCGGACTCGCCCCATGAGTCCGGTCAGTGAGTCCGGTCACTTTGCGTAGGCTGTTTTCTTCCCGTCTCTTGCGTGTTTGTTTCGTTTCGGCTTCCTCGGTTGATCCGCTGAGTCTAGAGCAAACTCTAGCTCATCCACCTTGCATCCAAGGTCGTGATCATACCGTGTGGTGTGTGCTTTTTGCTCCGAGGGGTCGTGAGAGCTACAAGTCATCTAATTCGAAAGAATTTAATTGAGGCTCCCATTCACCCCCCCCTCTGGTCGCCGTTTCGGTCCTTCATGATCTCTATATGTATGTACAAGACATGACAATATCCCTATTCACATTGGCACTAGAAGATGGCAGTAGCTATAGAGAAGCTCCAAATTTAGCACGGACTGGGTGTTGGAGGCATAGGGACAGTACTAGATGAACTTCTGGAGGGTTAACTATCAATAGCATTGACGTTAACCTTGGGATTGCAGTGGATTATTTGGCTCTCTATTTCAATCTGAGCAATCCACACAAAATTAAGCTGCAAATATGCACGCTTGACTAACATTCAAGGAAGGTTCTCAAGTATAATCCAGAGAATTTGTGCCACATCTCTGTTTGGAGCTTCCAGCATGGCAGCACCACAGCTAGACACAGCAGCATAGTAGGCGATAATTAACAGTGGAAGTAACTGCTAACCCACTGCATCCTAGCAGAACATTCATACATAGCCACATCATTTTGAGGATCATAAGCATGGGTTTTCAACTGGCATGCACTTCTCTTGTATTTTCTAAGAAACTAGTATAGTAATTTGGAAGCTAAGGCAAATGAAACAAGGGTTAACCTCTATTTGCAGTCGTTTTAGTAGAAAAGAAAATCTAAATCAATGTTTCTTCTGCGTGGCAATTGATATCATCCATTTCGACACAACACATTCTTTTATTGTATACTCTTCAAGATTCTTGCACATGCATGTGTTTCTCTTTTGAATTAGTATTTCCTTGAGTTGTCTTCTTTTCTGTCTTGTATAGGTTCTCTTCTTTTCTTTGGTTCATATTTGGTTTTAATTTTGATCACGCAGGGCATGTAAGCGAATCTGCGACGCTGCAAGCACAAGTCGTGCTTCGACAGAAGATGGGGATCGCGACACACCTTCGGGCGGCTGACCTAGAGGCAGCCAGGCAATACTTTGAAGCTTATGCTGGTCCTCTAATGCCTAGGAAAGAAGCGGCTATACAGGTGCTCTTTGATCAAGAGTTTGATCCGGTGGCTTGGAATCTCAACCTAACCGATCTGGATGTGGAGGATGATGGCCAGTAGTTGTGATGAGGAGCTTCCTTAGTTGCAAAGTAGTTTTTCGTAATCACAATCTCTTGCTGCTGTTGGGTCGTAGTTGAAGTAATCCGCAGATTACACCAATCTTTTATTTTATTTTTTTATTCATGTACTGAACTTTCTCTCTGTCTTAATGAAATCCGTTAACGCACGCTCGAAAAAAAAAAACTTTATATTTCTATCATGTTGTTCATGGTAGATGATGGCATAGCTTCATCTATTTTGGCACTATACAAGTTCTTTTGGTAGTAGTTGAACATTAGTTCAATTTTCTATTCATAAACAATAAGTACGCTCCTTTTTTTATTGATTCCAAGTATTGAAATGAAATGAGTGTTTGCTGTTGAACAAATGGTGCAGAAGATATGAACAACAAAACATGTGTCGCAGTGAACAAACCCATGGTTTTGTGCAATAGATTCTGAGCAGTTCAAAGTCATGAGCTATCTGCAATTATATTTATTTGAGGAGTATCTAGACAAAGCAACGTAAGTCTAGAAGGCAAATATGTATTTGTTTGTTGCATTTGTTGGTGCAAGTAACTATAAGTGACATTACTAGCTAGGAGCACCAAGTCTTTTAAGAAGATGTTAAGATATCATGGCCGGGGACATACAAATCCTCAGCCCATGGCTCGGCATCTAACAGACACTGTTCAGATTGATGCTTTGATGTCTAACATATTTACAGTTCTATAGTATTAGCAAGCCTGAGTATAATACGAAAGATTTCATAATTTCTGGCCTTAGTTATCTTGTGCAATCTCATCTATGTCATGTATTAATATATTATACGTGCAGGATAGTATTACCATTTATTATACTATAATTACATATTTTCTCGAACACGGAACAAAGTTTCATTTATTTGTATTAGAGTAAAAGGAAAAGGTCAAAACAAGCATCCCTCTTACTTACTATGACTAGGGTAAGAGTGATGGGTTACAGCAAAACACTGAAGCTCGGAAGCTCCAGCAACCAAGCAAAGATGGTCTTCTAATTTCAGGTTTCTTCATTTGTACCAGACTGGTTATTACTAGCTGTGAAAGAAAAGAATCAACCACCAAGTTCGTGCTGCAATAAAGCTGATGAATGCCATATTAATCAACTACGTCTCTTCATGGCTGTGTTTTCATTTATTCTTTTATTTATCTGTGGTAAACTAGAAACATGACTTGTTATTTACAAATGGTTCTATTCGAGACACAAATAAAGATACTGGCACTAATAATATATCTGTCACTGGACAATTCCATTTATTGGCATAAGTGACAAATCAAACAACATTATTAGCCTGTCTATTTTGATTGGTATATATACACACACACACCTCTCGATGATGCAGCTTCAATTCAGTTCGCCATTCAGAACAAACTCATTGATACATGGTGTGTAGCATGAACAAAAATACATGTTGTGTAGCATGAACAAACTCATGTTTCGGTCGACGTTCAATAAACACACACACACACGCGCTAAACTGGGCCAAACACAATTACACAAAGCAACATGGCCTCATCCTGCAGTCGTTGGGAGCATGGTGACGATGATGGAAGAAGTCGATGGGATCCGTGCCTGAACCCGCCGAAGAGCTTGTGTAGCCCAAGACCCCACCTGTGACGTGGGATCATGATGTAGTTTTCTGCACTGATCGTTACCCGAACATAGAGAAAACGATAACATGCGATCCACAGGTCATCGCCGACTTTATCCACAAGATCAGAGGTAACCCTAGTTGAATCCTCGTCAGTTTGGACACCGAGTGACAAAAAATTGGTTACCCTGACCACAAGATAGTGTTGCTGCAGTTGTGTTGGCTCATGGTGTCTTGTGTTGAGGCACGAGTCGGGGGTGGCGGGGGGAGACTGCCTGATGCCCTGAAGAAATTTCTGGCAGAGGAAGACCACGTATTCGTTGGGGCTCATATGTGCAAAGATGTTGATCGTCTAGAGTTCGATTGCAGCATCAGTATCTCCAATGATATAGACGTTCAAGATATTTTCCTTGTGCTTAATCTTCCAAAATATAGAGATCCCGTTCCCCCAGTTCACTGGATATCACTTGAGAAGATCGGCACAGTGGGTTTGCAACTACTGGATCTTAAGAAGGACGAAGACATCGATATCTGGGCTGTGCGGGATTTGTCAAAGTATCAAGTGGAGTATGCTAGCATAGACGCATTTTTGTCATAAGAGATTGGGCGTGTTCTTGAGATCAAGCACAGGTTGAATTTCATTGTGTACGCTAGGATAGGCTTCTATTTTCAGGTTTCTTCGTGTATAACGGACACTTGGAGAATCTCCCTCAAACACACAACAATTCCTTTTCTTTCATAGCATCGAAGCACCCAAGATGATGAGGCTGTTGACCCCTTTTGCTACCTCTCGGCCACCAAGCATTCCGTTGCTTCGTTCGGTATTGCTAGGCACCAGCTGCAGCAAGTTAAGTGCATTGAGCATCCTATTCCAAAATTTTCTTGCAACGACACAGGTTGTAAGAATGTGCTGCACTATATATGTCTTGCCCATGAATGCATCCACACCGGTTAGTACTAGCTATGAAAGCAAAGAATCAACCACCAAATTCGTGCTGCAATAAAGCTGATGAATGCAATTAATAAACTACTTCTCTCCATGGCTGTGTTTTCATTTATTCGTATTCATCTATGCTAAACTAGAAAAATGACTTGTTTTTGAGAAGGACGACAGTGCATACATGGTTCTTTTGAGAAATAAATGAAGACACTAGCACTAATAATATATCTGTCACTAGAGAATTCCATTTATTGGCATAAGTGACAAAGCAAACAGCATTTTTAGCTTGTGTATTTTGGTTCCTATATATACACACACCTCCCAATATGTAGCTTCTTCACCATTCAGAACAACTCATCGATACATGGTGTGTGTAGTATGAACAAAGATATACATAGCAGCCGTAATAGGAGGTCCTCCACAATTAAGTGTATTGCATAGGAGTTTGAGGCTTCGGGAGCATCATAGAGGCTATATTTTGGGCAATAGGAATGGAGTTATCCAGCATGGGTCGGAGCTACAAACAAACCAGAGGGCGACATCCAGTGTTTTTGTGCTGTTTGAGATGATAAAGCCAAAGTGAAAAATGACTCGCATGCCATGCTTAATGGCGCTGCCTGACAAGAGAGGGGTTAGTCACGTGACGAGACGCTTCAAGTTCAAGCTGTAGATTTAGATTAGCAAGCAATATTGCTTGATTATTCCAATTGGATAATAAAATGCTAGATGCACCTACAAATGTTTCAAACAGAGTGTGGAACAACAAGGGAATAAATTTGCCTTTGTAATAAAGCATCATAGCAGCCAAAGTAACCGCCGATCTGCTCCTTTCTAGTGATGCCCAATGTGGTGGCCACATTTTGTGTGCTCAATTTTTTTATCATAGTGCAAACCATAACTACAGTTTGTACTATTCCCTCAAACTGCATGTCCTGTAATGCCATGTGTGTTGGAGTATATCTGTGTAACTTAGTTTAGTTTCCCACAAACATAAATCGAGGTAGATACAAGTGCATCCAAACAAGCCTTAGAGGTATCCATCTAGTTGGTGCCTTTGATTGCAGTATATCAACTAGATGGGATGTTGCTCTCTCGTCGAACCCTAAACAAATTAATCGACACAACCAGTGTTGATTTTGCATCATTTAAGCATATGTGTAGATAAATTATAATTAGTCTTTCCATCATAGTAACATTTGGATTAAAGAAAAAGTAGTTCTCGTCGATTTGACTCATGTTACTCTTCTTGAGCTTTTTCCCCAAAAAGTTTGTGCCGACTCTCTCTAGTACTCAAAACTTCTATGTTGGCATGATAAGCATGTGACACATAAGGATCTGCCAAACGTCCTTTCATCTGTTGAATAATGAAAAATTGCAGGGTTTTTTTTTTTTTTTTGTTGCAACAGAAGAAAAATCCAAACTGCTATGGCCTGTAAAAATTTGGCAGATGCAGGGCATGGTAGGTTCCATGTACTAGCATAACCTAACGATCAGTGGGAGCTGTGGAGAGTGCAAGATGTTTTGCAAGGGTCATGGTTATGGTTGTTTAAGTAATGATGAGTATTTAGTTTACGCTACCCCTGGTCCTACAGCTGCAGGACATTACTATTACAGCTATGTGTTGCCTTTTTGGAGACATTATTGATGCAGGAAAAGAAGCCATATTTGTTATATTTATGCACACTGAAGACACATTCACATATATATGTCTGGCAGCTTGGGTTTGTTCACATTCCATGGAATGTAGGAGTATACTAGAGTCGAGAGGTGGCCCCATCCAACCATAGTTATTAGTTGAAGACAAAAAATAGGAAGAGGAGGCATCCGGAAGACTGAAGATGTCCAATGTATCCTGCAGCTAAGATACGACTGAGTCATCCTCTCTTGAATCCTATGATAGCGAATTTCCTTAGGACCCCTTAGACCTGTGCACAAGAGAGGGGACCAGCTGCATTTTCTGTTGAGACTCTAGCTAGGAGAGAGGTACCTGTTGCATTAATTGTCTCTTCATGCTCCAGAGATCGCCGGAGTGGATTGAAGGTGTACAATGTGGATGGATCAGCGAGGTAGACAGTGAGCAAGAAGCGTGCTGTTACATTGCAGCACCAGAGCAATGACATGTACACACAGAACAATGCGGTTGTTGTTTTTTTGTAATCGTAGAGTCATGTCTTCAGCCTGAGTTGCATAGTTACAAACTTTTTACATTTGCTTGCGTTTTTTGAGTTCAACTGTGCAAAAACAAATTTTAGTGTTCATGTAATGGGTGCAAAATAAACTTTCAACAGGATTAGAATCTGGGCAAAAATTTGACTCACCAGATAGAAACATGCTTTGCAGGGTTCGAACCAGAGCAAGCGAGCCCACATGTTTTTTTTTTTTTAAAAAAAGAAACAAAATCGAGCCCACAGGGTTTTGGTTGAACGGCATCTTGAGTCTGAGAGCATCACATAACTCCAGCCAGAGACAAGAGCCGCTGCGGCGTAACAATGCTGTGAGTCGTGACAGCATCGATTTCAGTGCCTCAGTCATCCGTCGATTCGTTAGCTCTGCCCCTCGACCCCTCGACCGCCGTCTGTGCTGCCTGATCCTCGCCGTTACACACGAGCGAAGACAGCCCTTTCCGGCAGCCGTGAAATGTTAGTCTTTCTTCTAATCTTTTGTCCCCAGTTCTCCCTCTAGTTCCTTGTTTTCCTCCAATTCCCCTGCATCAACTCTTGTTCATTTCTGGCGTGTTGCTTCTCAGGTTCTGTCGCGGTAACTATGGCACGGTCGCTGGAGACCGCTGCAGCATCCTCGGTAATCGCCTTGCTCACAAGTTAGAACATTGATGAACTTTGTCATCTTCTTTGATCTCTTTGGCATTACTGTCCTCAACGACAACTGGTACTGAATCATAAAAGGAGAACAGCCAAATAATAACCCAAATCTGTTCTTCCTCTCCCTCATTGGTATAGATGTTTCTTTTTTTCGCTTCAAAGCTACCTGCATCAAACTTATACTTTTTTTCCTTGCTTTATCTGCAGCTCAAAAGGCTTCTGTCTCATCCAAGAAACTGAAAATCACAGTGTATTCATTCGTGAAATACTCAAAAATCTGAACAATTGTATTATAAAATCATAGATCTATTCTGAACCCTTTTTTACATTAGATGAATTATTATTGCGTGGTGTATACTGTACAGTGAATCTTTTAAAACTGTTGAAATGTGTATTGAAATTCATGTATGAGACTAAAAATTAAGTGCCCTGTTTGAAATGTGATACATCGATCTCTTAAATAGATCTATGATGGACACCTACAAAACCGAACTCTACAAAACCAACTCTGTTCCTATTCAACTGTTCATGTTTTATTATTTTGTATTTGGTGGGTGTTCATATGGTAGATAGGAAGGCATGCATGCACATCAGTTTATCTGAAGTTACCACTTGAACTGAATATGATCTAGTTTAATGCTAGTAAGTATTGCCTATAGATGATATCATCCAAATATTTGGCATTTGATCCAATTGATGATAATATCAACTCTAGTACTACACATCAAGCACGCAGGCTATCTCCTTTGATTTGCATATATTTGTAGGACATCATCCTGATATCTAACAACTCGTTTGTTATGTCACAGAGTAACTAGGCTGCCAGTTATGTCACCCGAAAAGACTGCCTCAGCCAGAATATATGTCAAGCGTAGCATTACACAAGAAGAAGCAAGCCTGGTTTCGTGAACTAGAATGCTCTGGGGCGTTGCTGACCTTAAGTTAATACACTGTTGTACTCATTCTGTACTGGAACGTATGTGAACAAAGAACCATGGTCATCTGAAAACAAAGAAGCATGGTAATCTGTAAACAAAGCAGCATTGTCATCTGTAAGCAATGTATCAGAAAATTATAAGACACTTATCCTTAGAAAACCCTACTTTGTTATCTATATCCTTGGACACTAACCCCAGTAATTTTTAGATTCAGCTTTTTATTAATGTTATTTAAAAACATGCATTTACCATTCTAGTCTTTTATATCAACTGGCAGTTTTCATATTTTCCATCCCAAATGCTGGTAAAATGATATAATTAAAATTATATTCATTTTTATGTAGTTAACGCTTCACCATTCTAGGCTTTCATAGATTGGCACTACAATCTAGGTTTAGGAGGCCTTAGGAATTCCAGCTTTGCAACGGTGAAGACTCCTCCTGTGATTGACATCCATGATTCCATGTCATATGGGAAAACAGGATGCCAATTTTGGAAGTTGGGTGCCTTTTGTTCATTTTCTTCTTCCATGCCACGGCAATGTTGAGAGTTGTGCACATTTAATTTTGTATAAGAGAAGTGGATAATTATATTTCAATTGAGTTTCTTCAACTATATGTTTGACTCAGTGATTCTTCCTCCACCATCTTATAAGCTAGAGGCACTGGGGAAAATGTCATACCCATTTTTAAAGGACCAAAAATGAGTATAGAATACATATGTGCCCAGAGATCAATCTCACATATGTATGACAAATCACTAGAGTATCATATCCGAGACTTTATTACAAAGCAAATTATATCCATTACAAGAATAATATCAAAGTTCTAGCACAAACGAAGACGTAAATAAACACTCCGTGGTTGCTCCAACTCCACGAGGATAGCCAACTGGTGAACCACAAGCCTAGTAGTACTCATCACGGTAGTTATCATCGTAGTCATCATACCCACCTTGATCTGTTTAATGTGAGATAGCAAGGGTGAGTCCATGTCGAACTCCGCAAGCATAGCCCGGGGTTATGAGGCTAAGAAGGCGACACTTGTCTTAACTGCGGTTGCTTTTAGAGTTGGTCAAATTTTAGGCTTAAGCTTAAAGGAAATCCCATTATCCCATTAATCATGAGTGTGAACAGATATCAACATCGATTTAATATCAACAACAAAAGTGAATCTCCCTTCGGTTTTCCGGGCCGTTCATAACCGCGAACACGGCCGACATGTCGATTTTAACTCTGCTTGAGGTGTACACTTTACCTACGGGTCATGGTTTCCACCAGAATAGGTTCATGACTCCCCAAACAAATGAAAACCATATAAAGCCTTTCTAAGGGGTTATCTAAACATGCCGGATAGCGATAGGGCTACAACCCATTCTCTTCCGTTTTCGGTAACCACCGACACGAGTAAACACTATCCCCTCGAATCGACCAAAGCCGAGCCATGTGACCCCCATAGCCGTCTCAGATATCCCGGATTTTGCCAAAGGATAAGTCCTTATGGACCATGTTACCAACAATTTCTCATCTCGATTTAAACCATAAAGCAATAAATAAATGTGTGTTGGTTGAGCACTAGCAATTTACTACCCGATACATAACCCATAGGAGACAAGGATCAAGTATTCAAAACTAGGTAATTTCCTTACAGGCTATCAAGGAGGACACATGCATCATGAATTATTAGTTAAGGTGAATAGGACATCAAGGATGATCCCAAGCTATACTTGCCTTGGTTGAAGTCTTGAGCTTGCTGGTCCTCTTCGTAGAAGTTGTCCTGACCGTTCCCGAATTGCTCACCGGCTACTCAATCGATCACGCAGCAACACACAACCAAACATGCAATCAGACACGAGGCAAACATAGACAAATAAGATAACAGTACAACAAACAGTAAGATAACAGTTTGAAAAGCTCATAAAACTACTCTACTCGTCGCTACGATCACATCGATATAAAGATCACAAAAATCGAGCTAGAACGGTGAAGTTATGAATTTTACAAGATTACTATTAATAAAATAATAGACTAAGTAATCATTCGAAATTTAAAAGTTCCAAACCTGACTAACAGTGATACTAACATGTAGATTACAAAATTACGAATCTAACGAATCTTGAACGACTCAAAACGGATTTGAAACGAAAAGATATAAGGATTTGAATCTGGATGGCAAAACTGTAAATAACAGAAAGCGTAAACTGGTGCTGTTAAGATGAAAAGACGCTTTCGAAGGCATACGGAATTATGTATGGCAAAACTGTAAATAACGAAAGCGTAAACGCTCAAAGGCGCTAAGGATTCATACGAATTAACCATAGATACCGGGTCTAATCAGTAAAATTGCCGGCCGAAAGGGTATGATGGATTCTCGGCGGTAGGATTTAAAACCGACGGTCGAGATTAGACTCGGGTAATCAAGCGGCACTACTCACGGAGATGACAGAGACGGCGGCGCCATCGCGGAGTAAGTGGTTTGGCCGCTACTGAGCATCGTTTTTCGACGCGGTTAGGCTCAAAAGAAAGAGGAGCTCGACGCGATCTCACCCGACACCTAACTCGGGTCGATTAGGGTTTGAGGACGGCTCACGATCGGAGATGGCGGGCGGCGGTGCATCCTCGCCGGCGACGCCAAACAGGTCAAAAGATCGTGTTAGACGGCACCCGAACGTGCACGAGATCAAGATGAAGTGCTAGGGCTTGCTTACGGTGATGTAGTCGGCGTGGGCGACCGGAAATCGAGCGACGACGGAAAAATCCAGCGGGCGGGCGGCGATCTTGACGGAGCTCGAGCTAGGGCTTTGCGGCGGTCTTCTTTGCTCGAGATTAGATGGAAATGTGGCCGCGGATGCGTTGTTGCCGAGGCTTTTATAGGGTTTGGTCGTGCGGGAGCAAGCTAGGACGTGGCCGGGTCGGTGCTCTAGTCCGGCTCGACACGAGTTCGATCGAACTCAACTCTGGGAAGGAGAAATCTGCGGGACCCACCCGTCAGTTGGTCAAGGGAAAAGGATAGGTGCTGCTGCTGCTTTGCAACTAAATGGGCCGGCCCAAGGAGGATTTCAGGCGCGGGCTTGATCAGATGTACAGGCCGGACAGCCTTTCGGCTGAAATGCCAGGAAAGGTGAAAAACTAAATGGAAATAGCTTTTCTTTATTCAAACTTAAATTTCTAAAGCTTTTCAAAAGGATTTCGAACACAGCTTCAAAGCAACGAAAAACAGACACCACATAAATAAAATATGCTTCCAGCATGAGTGCACAACATGTTTCTATCTCATGCCAAATTTTAATTTATCAAAAACATTTATTTTCCTATATTCAATGCATCACGAAAAATTGCGTAATTAAATCAATTTAACTATTTTAAAATCATGCAAAATTTCGGGTGTTACAAATCTACCCCCTTAAAGAAAATCTCATCCCGAGATTTGGTTGTGCTTCTTGAAACAGCCGTGGGTAATTCTCCCTCAATTCATCTTCTCTTTCCCATGTTGCCTCGCCTCTGAATATCTATTCCACACGAACTTTGCACATGCGGATAGCTCGGCTTCTAGTGATTCTCTCTGCGGTCTCCAAAATTCTGATCGGAAACTCCTCATAAGTAAGATCCTTCTCAACAAAAAAGCTCATCCAATGGAATTTGTTCCTCGGGCACACGCAAACATCTCTTGAGTTGAGACACATGGAACACGTTATGCACAAAGAGCAGTCTAGCAGGCAACTCTAACTCATAAGCCACTTCCCCACGTCTTTTTAATATCCGGAAAGGACCAACATACCTTGGAGCTAACTTTCCCTTCATATTGAACCTCTTCACATTCCTCATCGGAGACACTTTCAAGTATACATAGTCACCGACCTTGAAACTCGAGATCCTTTCTCCTAGTGTCGGCATAACTTTTCTGACGAGTTTGTGCCACTCTCAAATTCTCCCTAATCTTCCTTACATGCTCCTCTGCTATTCTTAGCACATCTGTTCCGAATACTTGACTTTCCCCTGTCGATTCGAATAACGGTGTTCTGCACTTTTCGCCCATACAAAGCTTCATTTGGTGCCATCTTAAGACTCTGTTGATAGCTGTTATTATAAGAGAATTCAGCATAGGGCAAACTCTTATCCCAACTAGTACCATACTGCAGAGCGCAAGCTCTTAACATATCCTCTAAAATCTGATTCACCCTCTCTGTCTGTCCATTAGTCTGTGGATGAAAAGCTGTACTAAAATCCAGTCGAGTACCCAAAGATTCATGTACCTTCTGCCAAAAATTAGAAGTGAATTGCGTACCTCTATCAGACACAATTCTCTTAGGAACCCCATGCAAACAAACAATCCGTTCCATGTATAGTTCAGCTAACCGTGCACCTGAATCGGTAGTCTTAACTGGTAGAAAATGTGCAA
This sequence comes from Hyparrhenia diplandra, assembly GCA_015847255.1. NCBI lineage: Eukaryota > Viridiplantae > Streptophyta > Magnoliopsida > Poales > Poaceae > Hyparrhenia > Hyparrhenia diplandra. The sequence goes on along the minus strand of JADLZK010013251.1, from coordinate 789,596 downwards.
CTTTGGTAAGTCGGTCCACTATTACCCAAATTGAGTCATATCCCTTCTGCGTACGTGGCAATCCTACTATAAAGTCCATACCGATTTTCTCCCACTTCCATTCAGGAATTCTCATTGGTTGTAACAATCCAGCAGGTCTCTGATGCTCTGCCTTCACACGTCGACATGTATCACACAAGGCAACATACTCTGCCACTTCTCTCTTCAAACCACTCCACCAGTACCTTTCTTTAAGATCAAGGTACATCTTGGTATTACCAGGGTGAATTGAATAGGCTGACTCATGTGCTTCTCTCAAGATTGCATCTCGAATAGACTTTACCTCGAGCACCACGGATCCTCTTCCCAAACCACAAAGTACCATTATCATCAATGCGAAAAACCGGGTGCCTTACCAATGACTACATTGTCGGCTATTTCCTTCAACTTTTCATCCTCTAACCCGACCTTTTTCGATCTCTTGTTCTAAGGTAGGGGTTACTTCAATCTCCATAGTGTTAAAGACAACACCCGGTTTAGTCGCTCAAATTCCGGACATAATTCATCGGACTCAAATTGTCATTTGCAACCCATTAACATACCTCTTTCTGGCTGAGTGCATCCGCAACAAGGTTGGCCTTTCCAGGTGATAGTGCACTTCCGGATCATAGTCCTTGATCAACTCCAACCATCGACGTTGCCTTAAGTTCAGATCGGTGAGTAAAAGATGTACTTCGGACTCTTGTGATCGGTGTATATGTCACTCTTCCGGCCTATCAAGTAGTGCCTCCAAATCTTTAAAGCATGAACAACTGCTGCTAACTCTAGATCATGTGTAGGATAATTCAATTCATGTTTCTTTAACTGCCTAGATGCATAAGCAACAACCTTTCCTTCTTGCATCAAAACACACCCCAAACCGAGACGAGAGGCGTCACAAGATATAGCAAACTTCTTACTCGGATCCGGCAACACTAGAACGGGGCAAAGAGTCAACCTCATCTTCAGTTCTTCAAAACTAGATTGACACTTATCGGACCACACAAACTTTGCATCCTTCTCTAACGAAGCGGTCATAGGCTTAGCAAGTTTAGAGAAACCCTCAATGAACCTTCGTAGTAACCCGACCATACCAAGGAAACTACGAATCTCACTCACATCCGTAGGTGGCTTCCAATCTAACACATCCTTCACCTTACGGATCCACCGATATTCCTCCATTGGAGACAACATGACCAAGAAAGGACACTTCCTTCAACCGGAACTCACACTTACTTTGCGCTTAGCATACAACTTATGCTCTCTAAGCTTCAAAACTAACCCGAGATGCTCGGCATGTTCTTCCTCGCCTTGGAGAATATCGAGAATATCATCAATGAATACCACCACAAATTTATCCGGATACTCCATGAACACCTTGTTCATCATGTACATAAAGTAGGCGGGGAGCATTGGTCAACCCAAAGGACATAACGGTGTACTCATACAACCCATACCTTGTAGTGAAGGCAGTCCTAGGCACATCTGAGCTTCGAATCTTCAACTGATGATAACCAGAACGGAGATCAATCTTTGAGAACACACACGCACCTCTCAACTGGTCAAACAAGTCATCAATTCTGGGTAGAGGATACTTATTCTTGATAGTCACTTCATTCAGTGGCGATAATCCACACACATTCGCCGAGTACCATCCTTCTTGTCAACAAAAATCACAGAGCAGCACCCCAAGGTGAAGCACTAGGACGAATAAAACCTTTCTCCTACAACTCCTTCAATTGTTTCTTAAGTTCCTCTAATTCAGGACCCCCCCATCCTATATGGACGCTTAGCAATAGGTGCGGTGCCGGGTAATAATTCAATAATAAACTCAATGTCGCGGTCGGTGGCATACCCGCAAGTCATCGGGGAGACATCCGGAAACTCATCCATGACACGATCCTCGATGATGAACACCTTCACCGTCTTTGATTCACGGTTGCGGTGTAGCCGGTGGTTGCACTATTACATTAACACCGATCCGCTCTCCAGTAGGTGACATGAGCCTAACCATTCTTTCTTTGCAATCAATTGACACCTTGTGCTTATCCATCCAGTCCATTCCAATGATCATATCAATTCCAGAGGTTCTCAACACAATAGGCTCAACTGGGAACGCTACCCCCCTTAGAGTAAGGCTAATAGAGGGACAACTACATGTAGCTTGCATTGTTCCACCCGGTGAATTTACTTGCATGTTATATTTCAAAGCTACCATGGGAATGCTATGGTTTCTAACAAACATCTGAGATATGAATGTATGCGATGCTCCGAATCAAAAGTATCAGAGCGAGGGGATAGAGTTGATGGTGAACGTACCCATCATGATTCCAGCGCCTCCCGTGCGGCCTCGGCGGACACATTGTTGGCATTACCATAGCGGTTCTTCCGGTTCTTTGTTGTTGGACCTCTGAGGTGCCTGCTGATTCATATTCTTGGTGCACCTAACAGCAAAATGTCCTTCATCACCACAATGAAAGCATCTGAGAGGAGCATTGGGACCACCATTCTTCACAGGAGTAGTATTTGAACCAGAGAGTGGTGCCTGCTGATTTCCCCATTGCTGATTCTGGAAGCGTTGCTGATACTGATTCCCTTGAGAATACTTTGTGACCGCCGTTGATTGTTATTGCGGTTCCACCGATTGTTGTGGTACCTCTGATTACCTGGCGAGGATTGAAGCGAGGACGTGAGTTGCTTGATGAAGCCTCTCCCTTCATTTTCCTCTTTCTCGTCCCGCTCACTACGCAGATTGTCCAACTTGATAGCATCATTGACCAGCTCTTGGAAGTTCTCATACCTCCCACCTGACAGCTGCAACTTGAGATCATAGTAGATACCCTTGAGGAAAAGACGCTGCTTATTTTTGTCATCCCTCACTTCTTCAGGGGCATAGCGAGACAACTGAGTGAAGGCGTCATGGTACTCGCTGACCGTCATGCGCCCCATGCGGAGATTCCTAAACTCCTCCGCCTTTATGTCCATTGCACCTTCAGGGATATGATGAGCCTTGAAAGCATCTACAAACTGTTGCCAGGTGATGGCAGGAGCATTATTGGGACGGCGGCCGGTAAGACTCCCACCATATCGAAATGAACCACGAGGTTGCCCAATCACGTATAGCACCTTCTCTTGGTCAAGTACATTGGGCAATGTTTAGCTGCTTCTCCACTTCCCGAAGAAAATCATCCGCCTCCAGTGGATCAGCGGTATGAGTAAACACTGGAGGACGACCTTGCTGGAACTCCCTGCGCTTGTCCCTCGGTGGAGCGTGGGGCACCCCTCCAGCCTGCCCAGCCTGCATAAACTGGTTCATAGTCTGCATCAGCTGATTCATCAGGTCCTCTGAGGTCACTGCACCACGACCTCTACCACGACCACGGCCTCTACCACGAGCAGCCATCTGTTAACCAACAACACATACATGAGCTTTAGTAACCCTCTCAAAGATAGAAAACATGAGACATGTAAGTTAACAGTTTTTCTGGACGAAGTTCCCTGACAGCAGTTCAGTATTTCGACTATATCTGGAGTTCCAGAAATCCAAACAGGACGTTCTTTATACCGTTGGAAAGCTTACGAAATTCTCTACAATGTTCATGTTGACAACTTTTCCAGACCTTGACATTAACCAGGTCGAAAACAATAAAAACAGTAAGCTGACAGGACTGCCTGGCAGCACAGATACCTTAACTTCAAACAGTCATAACGCACAGCTCATAAAAGGTATTAAGGTGCTTGATATGTCATTGAAAGCTACAGAAGTCTAGTTTCATGCATTAAATTTTCATCTAATTCTCTCAAACCAAATAAAAGATATACCAGAAACATCGCAGACTGCTCCAGAAATAACAGCAGGGACAGAAACGAGATAACCAACCCAAAATGCATATGTATTAACCAAAGCCTAATATTCTTAACTTTTAGAACTTGTGGACATGCCCACAAAGCTCCAGCACTCATTACAAAATTCCAAACCAATCAAGAACACAATAATATCTCAATCGACACACAAGAGATCACCAAGCACTCAAGACTCGACATACTAGCTAGACTCCAAACGCTAACGACTTTAAGACATGGGGAACCTAAGACTTATGGACGTGGCGGGGGATCAATATCTTCATAGATCGGTGGCTCTCCATTAGCCATGCGGCGCTGGTCCACCTCCTCCTCGAACCTGTCGATGCGAGCTTTCTGCCTTGCCACCAACTCTTCCAGCTCAGTGATCTTGCCCATCAACTCACGGGTGAAGAGAACCGTCGTGTGAGCAATTGGGTCTAAGCCAACCGGATACAACATAGTCCAAGGAGCAGTGGGATGACTCCTTGGGAGGTAGCGGTCATCATCTTGCATCTGGTCAAAGCGACGAGCATGGTACTCCTTGTAAGCTTCAAAAACAGCATCATCCATGCTAGAAAGCATGGTGGGACGAGGACCAGTGTGACCAAAGCATGCGTCTGCCAAATCAGCATTCCTTTCATCATTCCAAAAGCAGACGGACACCTCCGTTCTCCAGAATGTCTCTTCCAGAGGATGGGTGTACTCATGGCAAATGTACTTGACATGAGCGAACCAATCCGCGTAGTAGTCCGTCAACATGCGCACAAGACGATCATGTGATGGGGTCTGTCCTTGCGGGGGAAAGCACCTCCTCATTGTCCATCCCATGCGTGGCGCCGGAGGGTCTTGTGCAGGCGGCGGTGATGGTGGTGCAGGTGGTGATGGTGTGGGTGGTGGACCACTCACTTGTGGTGCCTCCTCTTCATCATCACTGCTTGACACGTCCACGATGTCCATGGAGTCTGTGACAGACACCACGTCCTCCATGGCCTCCTCTTCTTGCTCTTCCTCTGGTGCGGGTGCGGGCACGGGGACCTCCCCGAGGGGAACCTCCGTGGTGGAACCTCCCCGTGGTCGCTTGGGCGACGTGAAGAGAGCCAAGTACTGGGACCTTGTCATCGGCATCTATAGAAATTAGTAGGAATTTTCACAACGGTTAGTAACTAAACCCAAAAAGTTTGACAAATAGTCAAGGAGGCATGAAAAGAACAAGAGAGCTAAAAACGACCATTCTATCTAAGGCTTGCGTCCTCCCAGTCGGCCTCGGCTCGATACCAACTTGTCATACCCATTTTAAAGGACCAAAATGAGTATAGAATACATATGTGCCCAGAGATCAATCTCACATATGTATGACAAATCACTGGAGTATCATATCCGAGACTTTATTACAAAGCAAATTATATCCATTACAAGAATAATATCAAAGTTCTGGCACAAACGGAAGACAGAAATAAACACTCCGTGGTTGCTCCAACTCCACAGGGATAGCCAACTGGTGAACCACAAGCCTAGTAGTACTCATCACGGTAGTTATCATCGTAGTCATCATACCCACCTTGATCTGTTTAATGTGAGATAGCAAGGGTGAGTCCATGTCGAACTCCGCAAGCATAGCCCGGGGTTATGAGGCTAAGAAGCTGACACTGTCTTAACTGCGGTTGCTTTTAGAGTTGGTCAAATTTTAGGCTTAAGCTTAAAGGAAATCCCATTATCCCATTAATCATGAGTGTGAACAGATATCAACATCGATTTAATATCAACAACAAAAAGTGAATCTCCCTTCGGTTTTTCGGGCCATTCATAACCGCGAACACGGCTGACATGTCAGTTTTTAACTCTGCGCAGAGGTGTACACTTTACCTACGGGTCATGGTTTCCACCAGAATAGGTTCATGACTCCCCAAACAAATGAAAACCATATAAAGCCTTTCAAAGGGGTTATCTAAACATGCCGGATAGCGATAGGGCTACAACCCATTCTCTTCCGTTTCGGTAACCACCGACACGAGTAAACACTATCCCCTGAACGACCAAAGCCAGAGCCATGTGACCCCCATAGCTGTACTGTATATCCCAGATTTTGCCAAAGGATAAGTCCTTATGGACCATGTTACCAACAATTTCTCATCTCGATTTAAACCATAAAGCAATAAATAAATGTGTGTTGGTTGAGCACTAGCAATTTACTACCCGATGCATAACCCATAGGAGACAAGGATCAAGTATTCAAAACTAGGTAATTTCCTTACAAAGGCTATCAAGGAGGACACATGCATCATGAATTATTAGTTAAGGTGAATAGGACATCAAGGATGATCCCAAGATATACTTGCCTTGGTTGAAGTCTTGAGCTTGCTGGTCCTCTTCGTAGAAGTTGTCCCGACCGCTTCCCGAATTGCTCACCCGGCTACTCAATCGATCACGCAAAGAACACACAACCAAACATGCAATCGGACCGCGAGGCAAACATAGACAAATAAGATAACAGTACAACAAACAGTAAGATAACAGTTTGAAAAGCTCATAAAACTACTCTACTCGTCGCTACGATCACATCGATATAAAGATCACAAAAATCGGAGCTAGAACGGTGAAGTTATGAATTTTACAAGATTACTATTAATAAAATAATAGACTAAGTAATCATTCGAAATTTAAAAAGTTCAAAACCTGACTAACAGTGATACTAACATGTAGATTACGAAATTACGAATCTAACGAATCTTGAACGACTCAAAACGGATTTGAAACGAGAAAGATATAAGGATTTGAATCTGGATGGCAAAACTGTAAATAACAGAAAGCGTAAACTGGTGCTGTTAAGATGAAAAGACGCTTTCCCGAAGGCATAGCGTAAACGCTCAAAGGCGCTAAGGATTCATACGGAATTAACCATAGATACCGGGGTCTAATCTGTAAAATTGCCGGCCGAAAGGGTATGATGGATTCTCGGCCGTAGGATTTAAAACCGACGGTCGAGATTAGACTCTGGGGTAACTGGGCGGCACTACTCGCCGGAGATGACAGAGACGGCGGCGCCATCGCCGGAAAACGGCGGAGCTCGCCGGAGTAAGTGGTTTGGCCGCTACAGAGCATCGTTTTCGACGCGGTTAGGCTCAAAAGAAAGAGGAGCTCGACGCGATCTCACCTGACACGAACTCGGGGTCGATTAGGGTTTGAGGACGGCTCACGATCGGAGATGGCGGGCGGCGGCTGTCTGTCCTCGCCGGCGACGCGAAACAGGTCAAAAGATCGTGTTAGACGGCACCAGAACGTGCACGAGATCAAGATGAAGTGCTAGGGCTTGCTTACGGTGATGTAGTCGCGTGGACGACTGGAAATCGAGCGCGACGATGGAAAATCCAGCGGCGGCGGCGATTCTCGACGGGAGCTCGAGCTAGGGCTTGCGGCGGTGCTGCTGGCTCGAGATTAGATGGAAACGTGGCCGCGGATGCGTTGCTGCTGAGGCTTTTATAGGGTTTGGTCGTGCGGAGCAAGCTAGGACGTGGCCGGGTCGGTGCTCTAGTCCGGCTCGACACGAGTTCGATCGAACTCAACTCTGGGAAGGAGAAATCTGCGGGACCCACCCGTCAGTTGGTCAAGGGAAAAGGATAGGTGCTGCTGCTGCTTTGCAACTAAATGGGCCGGCCCAAGGAGGATTTCAGGCGCGGGCTTGATCAGATGTACAGGCCGGACAGCCTTTCAGCTGAAATGCCAGGAAAGGTGAAAAAACTAAATGGAAATAGCTTTTCTTTATTCAAACTTAAATTTCTAAAGCTTTTCAAAAGGATTTCGAACACAGCTTCAAAGCAACGAAAAACAGACACCACATAAATAAAATATGCTTCCAGCATGAGTGCACAACATGTTTCTATCTCATGCCAAATTTTAATTTATCAAAAACATTTATTTTCCTATATTCAATGCATCACGAAAAATTGCGTAATTAAATCAATTTAGCTATTTTAAAAATCATGCAAAATTTCGGGTGTTACAGAAAATTAGATCATCAAACTACAGAGGGGTGTTCTTGCCTTGTGGGTCACAAACATGTAACATAATCAAACCGCAGTAATATGTTTTTAGTAATGTGAGCATAGGTTGCCCCATGCTGAGGAGGTTAACATGTCCCAGGAAAACAAAAAAGTTCGAAAATGCTTCTTAGCAAGCTCATGCATTGTACAAAGCAAGATGATCGCCTTTTCATTTAGCATATAGTCATATCTCCATTTCGTATGGCCAATCAGTGTGGTTAATGAAAAGGATATTTTACAATACTTTGAGTAAATTTCTCATCAACGTAGTAAGTTAGAGCACATGCATGTTCAATATGTGTCATATGTACAATTATCTATGTTAAATTTGTTGGCATAGATGTAAATCAGAAACGATGGTTCTAAGTTTAGGGGTGTAAGTGAAAAGGACAATATACAACTTCCTTGAGATTCTTTCGTGGATTAATTTTGCTAAAACTTTTAAGCACTGAACCTTTCTCTGAACGAATCTTCTCCTAAAACAACCCAAAGTTCTTATTTAATACTTCATCGGTTTCAAATTATAAGCCATTTTCTGGCTTTTCTAAAGACAATGATTTAGATGTGTAGAAAAAACTTATGATGCATAGAAAAACATATGTATATAGAAAAGCCCGAATGACTAACAATTAGCAACGAAAGGAGTATATGAAGTTGAAATATTCAAGAAACATTTCACGGTGTCGTGTCTGCTCGAAGTCTAGTGAGACATGAACAGGTGAGGTTTCGTGTATAGCGATGATGCCATCAGTTTCAAATTATAGCTACATGATATGGCAAAATAATAATTAATCTAGTAACTATTGAAGAGTTAACTAGAACCGACACTACTGTGGAAATTAATTTTAGGCATACTAGGCCAATACTAAATGATGTCATGAAGGCAAACTTTGTAGCAAAGTTGTAGAATTCGAGAGAGCTGCAACTTTTGAGTAATACATTACCTTTAAATTTTTAAAAAATTAAGGCTCAAAAATTCTGTTTTAAAATTTTGAAATGGCCTCAGATGGTACCTAAAAAGATGGAGTACTTGGAGAGATCTATCACAATGTTGCTGACTACTATTTCATTCCAAATCGTTTATAGCCTGTATTTTTATTGCTAATTTTTGGAATTTGAAATTTATTTTTTTAATATTTCAAAAGATCTTAGATGAAGAAATAACATCAACCAAATTTGTAATACTAAAATAGATCGAATATTTTCGATTCAAACTTTTATCTTTGAATTTGTTTAGCGTCTCAAATATGCATACAATATGTATTAAAGTAAATACAAAACAACTGTTTTAAACTAACATGCAAGGTCTGAGACCAATTTTTATCGCATCTAGAAATGGCTTTCATATGTGTGTGAGCCTCGGATGCAGTTGACAAAGTGGCATTTTAGTTGACATGGACATGTTTATGGTGCAGGCCAACCACAGATGTCAGTCTGTCATGTGCGAGAGACCTCCCTTTTTCTGGCTGTCATGTCCCAAGGGCCAGGGGCCCAACCGCCTAAGGAGGGGGCACGCGCGTGCACGCGCTGCCTGGCGCCGCCGCCGCCGCTGCCTCGTCACCCTTCGCGCCGTCGTTAAGTAATAATTATTTAGGAAATAAATATTTAAGGAAAGAAATAGATTGCTTTGTGAAGAGGTATTCCAATTTATAAGGAAACCTCCTAGATATTTCTTAGCGCAAGTCTCCCTGACTATAAATACAAGGGCCATGTAGTCGATTGAATCTTAAGCAGAAAATTAAAAGGGTAGCTCCCTAAACAGCTTATCTCTCCAGCTCTCTCGCTCTTTGCCCGCAGCCGCCGCCGCCATCACGCCCACGCGCCGCTGTGTCGCGGCCGTCGCGCCGCCATCATCGTAGCGACCCGCGCCGCCGCCGCCGCCTCCTCCCTCGCCTCCTTCGGCGTCATCGCCCGGGACTGCTACACGTCATCTTCAACGTCTTCTTCCTCGCCGTTCTTCATCGACCCTCGTCATCACGCCGCCCGATCGTCGCCTCTATCGCCCGTCAAGATCGCCGACGATCAGCAATCAAGTGTCAATTCCGGCCCAATCTAGCCGAATCGGCGGTAGTATCCGGAGACCGGGCGATTCCCACCACCGACGGCTTCCGACCACCACCAACGCCAAGATCCGATGGGCAGCCACAAGATCGCCGAGCTCCGGGCGGAGTTTTACGAGATTCGTGTTCACACGAGGAACATGCGGCCATGCTCACCACCCTCCCGGAGAAGTTGGATGAACAGCCTGCCCGACGGCGTACAACGGCGACACGCGCCGGGCGCCACCAACAACGCCGCCGCTGCCATGGCCGCTCCCATCGACATCCACAACGACACGGTGACCACGGCATACCGCAACACCGCAAAGACGCCGCCTTGTCGTCCGGCGACGCGCCTACGGCGTCACCTCCACCACCACCGACGCGCCCCCGCCATGGGCGCCGCCCGGCGGTGACGACGCTCCTACCGGCGCCGCCTCGTCACCCCCTCCAAGATCATCGACGCCGCAAACAACAAGCACGCCTACCCCAAGGATTCCCGGTTCTTTGTGACCCGCATCGATCGGATCGAGGCTACCACGCGACGCGTCCACCGGCGCCGGCGAAAAGCCTACCCAACTAGGCCAACGTCTTGTGGCTACTACAATGGCACGAGATAAGTTTCCGGTCACTACCAACAACCTCTTTGACATTGGGAACATCCGAGTGCCAACATGGACAACAAGACGACGTCACCTGACGTCCACATCGACGTCGCTACCGTCGACATCGACGTCACTGGGATCGACATCCTGGACGAAACCGCCACCAAGGACTCCAACGGCAACGATGCCCCTCCCAAGGGCGCCACCATCGACGACGACGATGCTACCATAGGCGCCATGCCCATCAACGACGCCCTCAAGGGGCGCCAACGCCGTTGACAAACCACCCGACGTCAACTACCTCCTCGCCATGCCTATTATCGACAACAACTACAAGGGCATGAACCACGACGACCCCTTCACGACCAACCTCGACACCGGCAACCACGACGTCAACCCAACGGCCGCCGCCACAGATGAGAACACTGACGTTCCGCCGGGCACCACTGACGAAACGGTCGTTCACTAGCCGACATACGACAACAACAATCTGCTACACCTGCTGGACATCCTTCCCAAGCATCAACAATGGTGGAGAACACCATCGGGCAACCTCCGGGATCCAGCAAAGGTGACACCATCGCATTACCACGTCGGCAGAACATCAGGTACACCGCTATACTTCTGAAAAGAGCGGCAGTCCTCCTTCTCTGGTTCGTCTACATGCCAACCCAGACGACACGGGAGTACTGGGACACCTCCACACGGTGTCTTCTTCGCGGCTTCAATTTGCCCATCAATGGCGACAACAACAACTACTTCGAGCTACCTCGTGAACGACGCCTTGATCAACTACACCTATGGCCCCGACACCTACGTCGGGCACATGGGCTTACAAGCCACGGCGCCCGATCAACAACCATCGCGCCATCGACTACTCGGGCTATGTCACCGGGGCGACTCGAGCCACACCGGTTGGCTCCCATGTTCCTCAACGACATCTACGCCCGATGCGACTACGCCAACAAACCGTGGGCTGCAATGCACCAAAGGCGCACAATATAGGGTACACGGCGATCTACCTCACCCACAAGTTCGACGTCTCCATCTTCAGCAAGCCTCGACTTGTAAGCTTCACCGACGACGACAAGAGAACCATCAAGCTCCAAGCAGGGCCAACAGCTTGGGTGTCACTCAAGGTGATTGGTGTTCACCTCCCGACGACCTCGCCATCCATGCAAAAGGGGACAAGCAAGAACCGCCACTACCACGCCAAGCAATTATCAAAGGTACGACAGGATGTTCTCCAACCGGGGGGATCATACGCACACACTTGTGGTTGGCTTTCACCCCTCGACGTCATCGGCCACCAATGCAACTCTCTCCGAAGAGCACCGAATTCCATCCATTGGACCAAAGATCGGCAAAGGTCGAGTCTTCATCTTCGTCCCAGCTCATTCCCCTTCTACAAGTAGATGCAGCAATCTTCGGATCATGCCGCTTCAATCGCCCCATCCACGCAGCCGCGTAGAACCATAGCGCGAGGACGCCTGTTCGAAAAGGGGAAGAGATGTCATGTCCCAAGGGCCGGGGCCCAACCGCCCAAGGAGGGGGGGCACGCGGCGTCGCGCCTGCTGACCGCCGCCGCCGCCTCCGCCTCGTCACCCTTCGCGCCGTCGTTAAGTAATAATTATTTAGGAAATAAATATTTAAGGAAAGAAATAGATTGCTTTGTCAAGAGGTATTCCAATCTATAAGGAAACCTCCTAGATATTTCTTAGCTTGTAAGTCTCCCTCGGACTATAAATACAAGGGCCATGTAGTCGATTGAATCTTAAGCGAGAAAATTAAAAGGGTAGCTCCCTAAACAGCTTATCTCTCCGGCTCTCTCGCTCTTTGCCCGCAGCGCCGCCGCCATCATCGCCACGCCGCGCGCGCCAGGTCGCAGCCGTCGCGCCCCGCCGTCATCGCGCGACCACGCCGCCGCCCGCCGCCTCCTCCCTCACCTCCTTCGGCGTCATCGCCCGGACTGCTACACGTCATCTTCAACGTCTTCTTCCTCGCCGTTCTTCATTAACCTCGCCATCACGCCGCCGATCGCGTCGCCTCTATCGCCGTCAAGATCGCCGACGATCAGCAATCAAGTGTCAATTCCGGCCCAATCTAGCCGGAATCGACATTGGCAAATAAGAGGATCTCTCTCTTTTAACTCCACACTTAACCAGTTGTTTCTACCTATAAATATAACATCAGAATTGTAGGCTTCAACTTGTGATGCTCCACTGTACAACTATGCAGGGCGCCACCAGTATCCTAGCTAACTTGGAACACCAAATATATGCACCATGCATAGGATTGAGAAGCCTTGGGAATATTAGTAATTGTGACAAGATCCATTTCTGTGTTTTTACCTCCCTAGAGCCCACTACTAACTAAAAGTGTTTGCTAAGTGCAAGCACACTTCAACCTCTAGTCAATCGACTTCGTGGCAAAGAGAAATGAGCATGACAAGTAGTGTAATTGGGCTTCCAGTGGTGGCTTGGCCTAGTTAAGGCGGCAGCCTTACCCAGTCCTTGCTCTTCCAAGCGTAACCCCTGTTTCTAAACACTGGGTTCATGCACATTGTTTCTGGCAGTTACATGCATATATCTGAAGTGCGCAACTTAGTTGAAGAGCATAATATTACCTAATCTGATACCAACTCTTGTGTTCCATGTATCTTAAAGATCAGTAGAGTAAGTTCGTAATATATCCATACGATGCATTGAGCAATGGTATGAATACAGCAAGATCGGAAATAATGAAACATTAGATGCGGGAATTTATGAGATTATCCACTGCAGTTGATTATTTTATCAGTTTTCCAATATATTTGCTATCCGTGGGTTATTACATTATCCAAATATTTGCAAATTTAGAAAACATCAATTGTTCAGTTTAATCATGCATATGCAAGCATTTGCAAATTTAGTCATGATGCAAGCATGATCACAGCAGAACAAAGCCTTTTATAATACAAAGAGCTGATGAGAATTATCCACCGCACTTGATTGTTTTATCATTTCTCCAATTTGTGTGCCATGAATATGCATGTTTTGTCCTAATAATTTCAAAGTTATGTGGGTTTACCTATGCTCAGAGTCTTGTCAGACATTCAGTTCCATACAGTGGGCCAATAATAATGGATCCCGTTATTATTAAATTTACCTGCAGTTGAGCCTCCGATGTAGATCAGAGTGACTTTGATGTCCTATATATAACTCCACACTCAATCGAATGCTTCTATAGTCCTAGCTATTTATATATTCGACATCAGAAGTATCTGGCCTCCAAAGAAGGTCTCCATGGAGCTAATAGTACCCTAGCTAACTCTGAAAACCCAACACATATGGTCATGCATATCAGGTGTAAAGGTGGATATGATAGGATTGGGAGGTCTCAAGGATATCGATTATGGTTCCACCCACAAGTGTGTTTTTAGCTCTCGTACTGAGGGCTGAGAACTAAAAGTGTTTGATCAGTGCACACACACTTCAAGCGCTGCACATCCTCAACGATGTGGTAGCAAAGAGGAAGGCGCGCCTGAGCTTTTTGTCTTGTTCCATTCTTCTCTCCAGTCATGCACACTCTTTGTCTCCATCAGTAGTGAGGATCCATCGGAAGTGTCAAATTACGTGATATGCATTGATGAACCGTGTGTAAATAAGCTACAAAAAATTAGTCATGATGCAAGCATGATCACAGCAGAACAAAGCCTTTTATAATACAAAGAGCTGATGAGAATTATCCACCGCACTTGATTGTTTTAGCATTTCTCCAATTTGTCTGCCATGTATGCATGTTTTGTCCTAATAATTTCAAAGTTGGAAACCATGTATAAATGTAGACATGTAGTATGTACTGTACTTTAAAGAATTTACTGACCTTCGCTCCTCTGTTTTTAGTGACGACCTTTGCTCCATGTTTAGTCAGCAGAACATGGGTCATTTGAGACCGACTTGAGCAGAGAAAAACAAATAGAGGTGTTGTCTGTTTCTCAGCATGCCAGGAAAATCCAGCAAACTGGCCAATGAAAGACAAAAGGGTAACATCTCAATGAAAGACATAAACTCCTATTGATACTGACGCAAAAATATTGGTTCTAACCGGTGGGGTTGCCTATTGCTTTTTGTTTTTGTTCTTTTGGTTGGCCTTGTGTTCTGGACTATGGTGATTCTTCAACATTGTTTAGTAGGAGGTTTGATCGTCCATTTTTCTTTTTCAGAAAAAAACATGGAATGAAAAAAAAATCAATGTCCATAATCGTCACAATTAACGTGGAATGGGATATGGACACATCTAATTGTGTAGCGCAGTGATGGGGAGGGTCGTGCGCGAGCACCAGGTCGTCGCGGGTCCAAATCCCGGCAGCTGTGTAGCGCGTGATTTTGCACGAAAAATATCGCGACTTGTGACTTTCTCGATGTTTGAATTTTGAAAAATACGTAGGGGCGGGCGCTGGCCGGTGGGGTCTTCCCGATTAAAATAAAATGTTTTGCAATTTGTTTTTTGAATTTTGAAAATGCATTTCTAGAGTACTCATTAGAGGCGGTTACGAAAACCAACCGCCCTACTATGCCTTATGAGCCGCCCCAATAGAAGGCGGTTGTTGTAGTGAAGCTTAGTTAAGGCGGCTTTTTGGCGAAGGCGCCAAAGATTGGTGCAAAGGGTCGGTTAGTCGAGTTGAGAACCGTGTGGCCGTTGAACTTTGCGAAATCACTGCCGGGTCTAAGTTTTCACCCGCAGTGATGTCGAATACCACTGCCAGAAAGATCTGCACCGGCAGTGATCTACACATCACTACCGGTGTAAAACTACACCGACGGTGTTTTAACCGACATTGATTTAACACGCCGACGCCGCAGCCTGGTGCCACAGTGCTTTTCTCATTGATTCCGGAGACACCGTCCGTTTCCTAACCGCGCGGTGAATACTACCGGGCAACGCTGTTCTCTAAGCGAGCGGCATGCATGCAGCAAGAGGCCATTGTGAACACGCTAAGTGAACGTGACAAACTACGATATTGTGGTAAAAAAAAGTGATGGCTATCTGTTGGGTGGTACAAAGTTTGATATTTTAAATAGCCCGACAGTGTTGTGGACGTGCTACAGCTTAGTTGAGTGTCATTTGTTCGTGCTCCAGCCAGCAGAAGTCTCTCGTCTCCCTCCCTGGCCTGCTCCCTCACCCGTTGGCATCGAAGGTACGTGTGGTTGATCTTGTAGCAATGGTAAACAATGTAAAGCATGCATTCCTTATTTCAAAATAACAATGGTGTATTTAGATAAGTATCTATATCTATGGTATCAAATCAATATCATTAGATTTCGTGAGCAACATCTATAGCAATGGTAATCCTAATTAAACTCGAGCATCGTTCTTGAAAAAATGGTCAAAAACTGGCTTGTTGGGGATTGAACCGCGGATTTTGGGATTGGGTCTTGGGAAACGCCGTGGCAGCCGAGGAAGCGGCCATTGGAAACGCGCGCAAGAACGCGTGAGCCGGTCGCCCTTGGTTGCCGCCTAAGCGTGGGGGATTGAGATCGAAACGCTGCGTGCACGCAGCCGCCGGGCCTCGTGGGGAGACGGGCCGATCGCGACGGCCGTTGGATGAGCCGGTCGCCGCTTGATCGCTTTCATGGCGCCGCGTCTTGGGGAATGATAATCGACTACATGCATTTCATGGCTTGTTACTATATAATTGTACACATAACGCTCTGATTTGGTACCATCTCCATCGCTAGTTAACCTCTCTCTTTCCATAAATCCCGGGCAGAGCTAGCTTCTTCATCGACGATGGCCGGCGTCTACACCAACGAGGATTGGAGCTTCGTTCACCGTCGCGCGCCTCCGTGACGCCCTCCGTAACTCACCCACCTGGCCGAAGAAGTCGGCTTGCCAACGGTGCCTTGGCCATTGGTGGAGAAGGCCAACTTATACGCCTTCAAGGTCGAAGCCATCGCCGACATCCTCGCTAGGGGATACCGGGCGAGGCCGGGGGAGCTGAACGCCGCGCTCCCGGGCAGCCGGGCGGCGGGGAATGCGGCCGGCGACGAGGACGAGGCCGGCAAAGAGGACGAGAGGCCTAGGCGGCAGCGATGCGCGATGGCGGCAGCCGCTTTCTTTTATTTTTCTGTTTTGTTAATATATTATCTACTAATATATAATGACCCGATCGTTTTTAATTCGCCTCTCGTGTGCAATCTTCTGTTTCTATCGTTTGTTTTTACTGTTCCTTCTTCATTCAACCCCGCGAGCTATCGGTTCCTTTGCTTCCCTCCCAAATCGCTATCGGTTCTAATTTAATCCGGTTGTGTCAATCTTCAAATCGCTTTTCGGTTCTAATTCAAACCCAAGGAGTGATCTGGTCCATCAAGGCCACCGCCGGGGAATGATTCAACCCGGTGGTGATCTGAGTCTTCACTGCCGGAATTGGTCCAATCCGTGGAGTTTCTGAGTTTCCCGCGCCTGAACGGTTCATCACTGTCGGGTGAGGTTCAACACTGCCGGTGGATTAAATTCGGCAGTGATGCCGGCAATAGTGATGAGTGAATCTGTAGTAGTGAAAAAACGCACCTTGGTGTGATCTCAAAAAAAAAAAAAAAATGGGTTGCTTGATTTTCTATGCAAATATTCGGGTTGCCCTCTCCCTTCGGAAATGTATAAAGGAATAGGTGTGTCCTTTTATTGATCGGATCGCTGGTCACCTTCGTGGATAGAAAGATGACCTTCTAACAAAGGCAGGGAGACGGATTCTTGTACACTTTGTTGTTACCTCAGTACTGATGATTTATCTTGCTATGGCAATACACCTGCCACCTTGGGCAATGAGGAAAGTAGGAATTGGAGGTTTCAGGAACACCAAGCTTGGTTAAGGGGTACAGCTGCTAAGATATATCACAGAGTGAAGTCCCATTCTTACTTGTGTCATGGAATGATTGTAAAGTAGGAGTTTTGATAGAAAAGTAGGAATGCAACGATGTGTTTCTCTTGAATGCATTGTCAATGACAGCATGGTCACATTATGCTTGGAAACTAGTTTTTCATTCGATCAAAGCGATGTCATACATGCACACTAGTGAAAACTACACGTGATACTTGATGTGGAATTGTCATGCTGGATGTTGTTTTTACCTTACAATTTTCCTAAATTATTTAATTTTTTTAAATTTTACACCTTTAGCAACCTTGAGCACTATAATATATAGTTATATAATATTATTGCTTTGGTGATTATAAAATGACAAATGTTTTCTTGTCGCCTGTGTTGTCTAGTTCAACCTCGTCTTTTCATAGCTTCTTGTATGTGTTGGATGATGATTGTAAACCATCGTTCCAAACCTAAAAATGCAAAACTTTTTTGGTCTGCAAAAACATGAATCACAACATCATCTGGAAAGTGCATTATCTCTTTGCATGTATCTCCTGGATGTTAAAGAATGAGCCACAACAAGGAGGTGAAGGAAAAGGATCCCAAGGCCTAGTTGAATTGGCTATGTGCTGGCCTTATTGTGTGCAATATGTTTGAATTTATTGATGAGCAATGTCTAACAAATTGAGGTGGATGACTCAGAGGGCCCTCACTTGAAGGTTTTGGATTTAGATTATTCAAGAAAAGTTTCTTTGGTAAGTCAAAATTACTTTATGCCCATTTGGGAAGTAGGTTGTAATGTTGGATACTCATTTGTAACAAATAAATATTTTTTCTTATAAAGAAACATGTAAATAAAAATATGCTTCAAAAAAAAAAAAATTTTTTTTCTGGCCAAAGGAGAACTTAATTTAACTTTTTATGCTAAAACGGATTGACTGAAAAAACAGTTTGCTAGCACAAAAAATTCTCTCTCAGCATTTCACGTTTGCATGTACATGTGGCAAAACGATTCTAAAGGTCAGTCACGAGAAACATTTGTTGCTCAACTCGAAAGCTTGAACACAAATCGATCAAACACAATGTGCTTTAGCATATACGATTCTTCAGTAATGAAAACTAAGATATTTATTAAACCTCCGATACCTTTTGGCTCCTTCTCCAAGATAATGGAATGTTTAACATCAACAGTTCATATGCATTGCATTTCATTGTATCACGCCGGTTCATTCATATATTTGACATATTGCAACGAATGAATAAATAAAATTTAGTTTAGTCACTTAATATAATGCATTACAAGATCGTAGCCTTATGGAACGTCAATGACAACACACCCATTGTGTTGTGCTGATCGAGCAGCAAAGGCAAGCAAGCTGTTCGATCAATTCCTGTCCATAAGACATAACTGTGAATTTATTCAGCATGTAGTGCATCACAGGGGTTATTATTTCTCTTTTTTTTTTTTTTTTGAAAAAATCACATTTATATAAACTCCGAACTTCTCTCTTGGTCACATTTACATATTATAAACAGTGCAGCATATGGAAAGACTTGGAGTATTGGAGTGGCGATGGGTAGTACCGTGCTTCCAAAGTAAACACTATATGCATAGAATCTGTGATAACTCTACACAGAGGAAAAGCACTAGGCTGGC
This sequence comes from Hyparrhenia diplandra, assembly GCA_015847255.1. Lineage (NCBI taxonomy): Eukaryota > Viridiplantae > Streptophyta > Magnoliopsida > Poales > Poaceae > Hyparrhenia > Hyparrhenia diplandra. Next base: position 770,550 of record JADLZK010013251.1, on the reverse strand, counting down.
TCAAAAGGCTGAATTCAATGTAGGCAAAGATTCAGTTCAAATAGCACAGGATCTTTTGATCAAAAAATTAGGCAACCTATCTGGGAAGGATACTAATCAAGATGATGATAAATTTGACTTTTATGCACAACATGTTCAGAGGCCTGTTGAGATGGTCAAGATGGACGGCATCCAGATGCTGATAGAGAAGGGACTCATGAAGACCAAGAAGAGCGGCATCAACAAGAACATGACTGCTCAGATGGGCTTGGAGGCTTAGCCTTCAGCAAGAGTGGTTCCAATTATCCCAGTTAGAACCTCTTTACACAAGGGGGATTGGGTGATGAACCCATTGTATCGTAGAGCCATGTGCGGCTGTTGGAGGCCATTCGCGTCATTTGTGTTAGTTGACCTTGCTAAGGAACTTGTCATTCGAGTCTTCTGGCCAAGGTGCCGTCGGCATGTTACCTGTAAACTTAAAACAGGGTTCGGATTCAGAACCGTTTCGCCTGTCCGCCGTTGGCTACTAGTTTGTGAACTGATGGTCAAACTCAGTTTGGAATCGATGGTTTGTTTGAATTTAACCGCTGTCAGTAATGTTTGTGTAGCACCTTATCTGCGCCTCACAGTAGCATATAAGTTAACTAATGTCGATCAAAGGTTGCAATGTCATCTGTTGGAATGTTAGAGGGTTAGAGGATGTTGCAAAAAGGGCCTGCGTGTGCAATCAAATCATTGTAGAGCATTGGAAATGTAGGCTTCAACTTAACCAGTAGTTTCTACCTATAAATATAACATCGGAAATGTAGGCTTCAACTTGTGATGCTCCACTGTAGAAATATGCAGGGCGCCTCCAGTACCTTAGATAACTCGGAAATCCAAACATATGTAGCAAGCACAGGATTGAGAAGCCTCGAGAATATCAATAATGGTGCCATGACCCATTTCTGTGTTTTTACCCCCTAGAGTCGGCTAAACACTAAAAGTGTTTTCTTTGTGCAGCACACTTCAAACCCCTGGTCAATCGACTTCGTGGCCAAGAGAAGTGGACATAAGTAGTGTAATTGGGCTTCCTGTGGTGGCTTGGGCTAGTTAAGGCGCCAGCCTTCCCCTGTTCTTGCTCTTCCTAGCGTAAACCCTTTTTGTAAGCATTGGGTTCATGACACATTGTCTCTGGCAGTTACGTGGATCTATCCGAAGTCCACAACTTAGTTGAGGAGCAGAATATTACCTAGTACCTACTCTTGTGTTCCATGTATATTATAGAGTATAGTATGTTTTTTTTTTTGAAACCTAGAGTATAGTATGTTTGTAGTGTATCCATATGCATTGATCAACGGTACGAATACAACAAAATCAACAAAATCGGAAATGATGAAATAATACATGTGAGAATTGATGTGTAACACCCGGTTTTAAGAACAAAACCAGATGATGCTATATGTGAGCCCCGGAAGTCAAATCTCACATATAGTTTACAAATAAATGATAATATCAATTCACAATGCTTAAAACATAACGAACATAAATATAAAAGCAAATAACCTCTCAGCTAGCGTAGACAGGAAAGACTCTTCAATCTTATGTTGTAGGCTCCACAGGGGACCGACCGACCGGTTGATCACAAGCCTAACTTCTTCCCGAGGTGTGGGGAAATAGCAAGGGTGAGTCCATGTCGAACTCCGCAAGCATAACATGGGGTTATGAGGCTCGTAAAGCTTGACACTGGTTTTAACTGCGGTAAGCATTTTAGTAAGTCAAAGTTTTAGCATTTATTTAGCAATAAGTTATGCTTAACCCATTAGCCCACATTATCATCATAAACATCGTTCTCATGACAGTCCATCATTATCGCTCATATCCATCATCATCTTATGTCCATATCTCAGATCATCTCTATTCTCGTGACGTCTCCAAGGCCGTTCATGACCGCGAACACGGCTGTTATGACAGTTTATACTCTGCGCAGAGGTGTACACTTTCACTACGAGTCATGATCCTCAAATGCATGGGTAAGCAAGGCCCAAAACATCCAAAAATCATATAAATCCTTTCAAAGGGGTTATCTAAATATGCCGGATAGTGATAGGGCTACTACCCATTCTCTTCCGTTCGAAACCACCGACACAAGTAAACACTATCCCCTGAACGACTAAAGCCAGAGCCATGTAGCCCCTATAGTTGTACTGTATATCCCGGATGATCACAACAGATAAGTCCTTACGGAGAGTCCGAGCATCATGAAAAAGCATGAGCCCGACTCTGAAATCATGATGCCAACATTCAATCTTAACCATCACTGCATATATTCATATCATAATTATTTATGTAGAGCACTAGCAAAAACTACCCATATGCAATAACCCATAGGATTTAATGAACAGGACAACTGGCTAGGATGTCCTTAAGGTTGACAAATTAGACACATGCATATGATTAAGTGATTAATAGTGAATAGGTAACAAGGATAGTCCCATGCTATACTTGCCTTAAATTGAGATCCTTCCTTCAAGTCCAAGCTTCCAAAGAAAAATCCTTCTTGATCACCAACTTCTTCTAGATCATCAACGTAAAGCTCACCGATCTACTCGACTCCAATCAGCAACATACAAAACATATAGGGCCAATCATGCATAACAAACAAGGCTACAATTAGAACAGTACAACAATGATAAAACAGTTTGAAAAGCTTATAAAACTATTCTACACGTCACTGCGATCACACAGACGTAAAGATCACCGAAATCAGAGCTAAAACGGCAAAGATACGCAATTTACAAGTTTGGCAAGAATAAAACAATAAGTTAAATATAAGCTCGAAATTTAAAAGTTGGAAAACCTAATGAACAGTAGCATAAACACCTAGATTACGGAATTACGAATCCAACGCAATTTGAACAGGTTAATTTGGAATTAAAATGAATAAGTTATGAGCTTTTGAAAATGGGTGGAAATTCTGTAAATAAGAGGAACGGGATTTTCGAAATAAAATAAATAAAAAGGAAAATTAGATTTCAACATGCTGAAAGACGATGAGAAGAAGTATAAGAAAATGTAGGGTCATAGATTCAATGATGGATGATGGCTCAAGATAGTTAAATGGATATACATGTGACGTGATGATCAGTGGGATCAAAGAATAGCTAGCATGCCGAATCAAGAAAAAGGCAAGATGGAACTAATGTGGCCACGTACTGACCTTCACTTGATCATGGGGCAGGGTTTGCATGCTGCACGAGATAGTTTGCTGGACAAAGACAGGAAGCAGCTAACGCACACATCTGTACGGAACAACCATCCAGCACACCGCTGAAGGGTGTGCATGCTGCAGTCTGGACGGCCTCGATGATGACATCAGATAAAAGTGCACTTCATTAGGGAAGAGCAACTCGATTTGTTGCCTGCTGCAATAGAAACGATGAGAAGCTAGCAATCGAGTACATGAGAGATAGATAGAGAGAGCAACACTCAGGCAATGAAACGATAGAACGATCGATGGACGACTTACCGACCGATCTTAAGAAGATGATGGACACGGCAGGCTGCTAGGGCACACACGGCCGGTATTGATGAAGATGCGTGCTTGGCTTTCACGCATAGGCAGCAAACCCATGCACGGATTGACCCTCGAGATGGCATTGCTGCACAGCTCAGGCAACCATAGACGTACATGGATTTCAGCGGCAGGTAGCATGGAGCTACGATCAAGAGGCGGCTGCGAGCGCGTTCCTTGACGTGAGGAGTACGTGCAGCACAAGAAACTTGCCGGTGGCAGGGAGTCAACGGACGGCGTGCACGCCGGTAGCGACTACAGCATGAGCTCGGCGAGATCGCGATGGTGGCAGCGCAAAGCTAGGGCTTGCTGGCGGCGCTGTGGCTCTAGGGTTGGGAAAAGGAACGACTCGGCAGAGGGGCGCGACATTTATAGGGTATAGACGTGCGGGTCACGCAAGCCAAGGCAAGGAAACACGCGACATCGGTGCGAACTCGCTCGGCAAGAGTCCGATGAGGCCACGAGATGGGGAAGGAGACGTCGCTGCCAGGTGGACCTGTAGTATCCGTCACAGCGAACAGAAGAGAGACGAGGGCAACTGCGTTGCTGTGGCTTGGCCATAGCCTGCCGATGGGCCCAAAAGAAGAAGCGAGCAAGCCAAAGAAGTTGCTGGGCTGTTAGAGCAGACGGCTAGAAAGAAAGAGTGTTTGCGAATTGGCTTGTAGTCCAATGGTAGGACGGTCCAGTGGGACGCTACCCACCAGGGTTCAAATCCCGGTGCTCGCGACCTTTTATTGGGATTTTTCCAGGATTTCCGGCGTTATGCATTAAGTGGTAGCGCGCGTTCCGTCGACGACGAGGCACCAATGGTGACTTCGAGAATCTCCGTGATCTGTCGGGTGCCCAGTCCTTCGGAGGTGCTCATAGGGGTAGGGTTTGGTTTACGTACGTGTGTTCATAGGGGTGAGTGTGCGTGCGTGTTGTGAGCATCTGCGTTGTACTGTGTCAATCTCAAAAAAAAAAAAAAAAAAAAAAGAAAGAAGGAGTTTTTTTTTTTGTTTATTATTCTTGAAAGCTTTTCCAAACCATTTCAAAGACATTTGACTTTGGAACAAAAACCACTCAGCACAAGAAAAACCAATGCAACAGCATGTGTACACATACATGTGTCTACTTCCTATGATAAATTTTAATTTAATGAAAAAGTATTATTTTCTAGGTTTTCATGGGCACAAAAATACATAAATAAATCATTTCTATTCTGTTTTCAAAAACGCAAAATTTGGGGTGTTACATGATGAGATTATCCAGTGCAGTTAAATATTTTGTCAGTTTTCCAATATGTTTGGTATGCATGGGTTCTTACTTTTTCCAAATATTTGCAAACTTAGAAGACATCGATTATCAGTTGAACCATGCATTGAGTAACCATCTGATTTTTTAATTAAGTGGCACTCTGTTCTTCTCTGACTAACATTGCACGCGAGGACGGAAGAATGACCAATCTATTTACGAGGTCTGAACAAGCCAGTGTTGTAGTTGTTGATGTCAAATCAACGCATTTTAATCCTCACTACTCACATTGGAACCAGAAAGGACAATATTGATATTTCACAATCGTGCTACACTTCTCTATAAAATTTTTCCATAATTGATAATTTGTGGAAGGATTGGATTAGCCTTTACCATTCTAGTCTGTAATCAATTGCCCCTATAAATGTGTGGCCTGGCTGCCTCCTTTCTGCAACTCACACACGCTTCCTTTCATTCCAATGCCAGTATCATGTGTTCCTGTTTTTTTGTTAAGTAGCACGACTATTTGGGATTAGGAGGCCTCGGCAACTCCATGTCTTTCTTCTTTTGGTGTCCTTTTGGACGCCCAGGGAATTCCACCATATGCTTGAGTGTCTGGACATACATGAGTCCATTGCTAGATGACAAAGTCGCCGGAGGAGTTTAATATGTCCTAGGAGGTAGAAAATCATAAAATGCTTCTTTGATGGATCCAATTGGCTAGCCGGCTGATTGGAACTTGTTGTAATTGATTGCCATTGATTAATGAAATGATAGTTTATAATAGTCCAAGAACGTACCGGCAGATGCCTTATCAGCAGTAAAACAGAAGCACATGTTTAATATATGCTATATGTACAATTATCTATTTTAAATTTGTTGGCATATACATAAATCAGAAGTACATGCCTCTAAGTTTAGAGGTGAATATGAATAAAAATGAAAATAATAGTTTACGGCTTAGTTGAGAATATTTTGTGGATTAATTCATTGTGCTGAAACATTTAAACAATAGGAACATTTCTGTCAGCAACTCACTTATGCTAAAAGAGTCTGAAGTTCTTATTTATAACACTTCAGAATTTTAAAAATATCGAGGAAAATTCTGTGGGTTTTCATATGCTCAAAGTCTTCTGATGCATGACAGGAATGCGCAGTTGCATATAGTGGGTCAATAATAATTGATCTCGTCATTACTGAATTTACCTGCAGTTGAGCCTGCCACTTCATTATTGACGTCCTATATATAACTCCACACTCATCGGATGCTTCTGTAGTTCTATCTATAAATTCGACGTCCTGTATATAAACTCTGAAACACCAACACATGTGGTCACTCATGCACATAAGGTGTAAAGGTGGAGATGATAGGATTGAGAGGTCTCAAGGATGTCAATTGTGGTTCCATGAGTGATGAGTGTGTTTTTAGCTCTCGTACGGTGGCCTGACAGCTAATAGTGGTTGCTCGGTGCACACACACTTCAAGAGCTGCCCGTCATCGTCGTGGTGGCAAAAGGACGCCAGGCCAGAGTTTTTTCTTTTGTCGAATTCCATTCTGTTCTCCAATCATCCACACTTGTCTCCAGAAATAGCGTGGATCCATCTTGATCAACAGTTTGTATAAGCTACAAAAATTAGTCATGATAATTACACATTATCACAGCAGAACAAAGCCTTTTATAATACAAGAGCTTATGAGAATTATCCACCGCGGTTGATTGTTGTATCATTTCTCCAATTCGTTAGATGAGCTGATGAGAATTATCCACCGTAGATAGTGGAGCTGATGAGTTGATGAGTTTTTTTTTTTTTTTTTTGTTCCATTCTGTTCTCCAATCATGCATGTTTTATCTTTATATCAAAGTTGGAAACCATGTATGTAGACAAGTAGTATGTACTGTACTTTCAAGAATGTATGGATCTTTGCTCCTCTGTTTTTAATTAACGCTCCTCTGTTTTTAGTGACAACCTTTCCACCATGTTTAGTCGGCAGAGTTGTTCAATGCTGTGACATACAGACACTTCCTCTCGGCCAGCATGTATTTCTAGCCTAACGTTGCTTCCTGTTGACACCCAAAAATGGCGTGGGCTAAGTCATGGTAAAAATCCAGACTTAGCCATATTTTGGAGGTCCAAGTCACCGCAAATTTCCAGACTTAGCCAAATTCTCGAGGAGGATCGAAAACGGCTTTCTGGAATGCGACCGGACTCACTGGCGCGTCCGGTCCAGCGTCCGGTCAGTGCGTCCGGTCGGGTCGCGCTTACAGACCTCTGCGCCGACGCGGTGACCGGAGCGCCCGGTCATTCCCCTCGCGAGTCCGGGTCGGCCAGCCGGGAGTAGGCTGGTTTCGGGACACCGACCGACGCGCCCATGCGTCCCGTGCAGCGTCCGTCACGGGTCCGGTCCAGTTTACGCTGCTGCGACCTCTCTGCTAGACGCGACTGACCGAGCGTCCGGTCAAGGCCGATCGTGGCGTCCGTCACCCCGACGCAGGCCCGTGTCCGTCACGAGATCCGAACCGATTTGTTTCCAATCGTGTTTAGGTCGGTTTTTGGTACTTGGAAACGCCCAAGGATGGTTTCCTAAAGGGATAAGACCACCCCCTCTATATAATAAAGAGGTTTATGGCCGATTTGATCCCATCTACATCCAATCGTCACAACACATCTACCAAACCCTAAATCCTCTCCTCTTCTTCTCCTTCTTCTTCGCCGCCGATGCCATGAACGGAAGATCGACGACAACAACGCCCTAGAGCGGTCAGGCCGGCTAGGGCAGCCCATAGCCGCTGCACGCCCTGACGGGGTCCCTCCCGGGCGTGTAGGGTTTCGGGTTTAAAGAGACTTCGCCGGCGTGTCTTGCGTATCGCGCTCCCGACGAGGCTCCTCCAACGACGTGTCTTGCGTATCGCGCTCATCGTTGGAGGCACAAGGTCCAGGTGTGGATATCCCTAGGTGCTTGCCGATCCCTGATTTTCGGCTTGCCCTTCGTAGAGCGATCTAGCTCTTTATTTGGTGTGTTACCGATTTTATCGTCAACACACTTTTTGGCGACTCCGCTGTGTCCCAGCAAGTTACGTGTTTTGAATAGGCAAAGATTTTTGGTATCGAATGTTCACAATCATTTGTACGTTTCTCAAAATGGGGAACTGCTCCAATAATCTGCCTCTTTCAAAAAATTACTTACACCTCAAAGCAGCTCATCTAACGAATTCGTTTTTCCTTAACCATTTTGTCATGAGCCTTGCTGGTCCAACCCATCTCAAACCCAAATCCAAAGTAATCTCTCCTTTGTTCCGTGCTTGCTGGTTTCAGAGACAGGCGACATCCATTCGTCCATTCCTCGTGACGGTCCTCTTATGCTGGGATGAGATGGCAGACCAAGCACCTCCACTATCTGGACCATGCGGTCGAGAGAGCTAGGAGGGTGTCCTGTGCGTTCGCCATCTTGGCGGTGTCACACAAGGCTGGGAACCATCCCGGCCAGGAATATCCAGTGCTCTTCATTCCATCCATAACAGAAGTATCTAGTGTTTCGAATGTAGGAGAAAGAATGAATGCATCCAAGTTACGTTGGTGGCTTGCAGCGCGATTCTGTATTTCATTTACACATGACAATACAAATGACTCATTCTACTACAGTTTGTTGTTACCTCAGTACTGATGATTTATGTTGCCATGATGAGGATCTGATGACACGAATTTTTTGTGAGGTGTGTGTTATGTTGCAGAATATTGTTTCCACCATGAGATTCTCTGTTGAATAATGAGACTACGCTTTTGTAACAATCAAAAAAAGGCCAATATGATTTGGTGACAATGTCATTTCCGCCAATCGTCCTTTCATCTACTGAATAATGACAAACTGAGGTTTCGTAAAAAAGAAGAGCCGAAGCTGCTATGGACACTAAAAATTTAGATGATCCATGACATGGTATTTCCTTTTACTAGGATTATTTGCAGTAACCTAAAGATCAGATGGAGCTGTGGGCAGTGCAGTATGTCTTGTGAGCATTATGGTCGTGGTTGTTTATGTAATGATATTTTATGATACTCCTGGCCCAGCAGATGCAGGACATTCCCAGTACATCTATGTCAAGAATTTTTTTAGACATTATTTGTGCAGGAAAAGAAGCCACATTTATTTATAAGTACACTGAACTACTGAAGCTAGATTCATATATATATATATAGCAGGGTGGTGTTTGGTTTGCTCACATTCTTGTGCAACACAAGGAGTTTATTTCAAATTGAAGATAGGAGTAAAGGAGTGGAGAGGCAGTCCCATCCCCTCGTGAGAAAATAGGAACTGGAGGCAACAGGAACACTGCCGATGTCTAGTGTGTCCTTTTTTTTAGATAATGGATACCAATATCCGGTCTAGTGTGTCCTGCAGCTACACTTACCTTGTGAGCTAGAGGAAATACATGACCATAATCGTGAGGATTGATATGGGATATGTCCAGTTTGTCCCTCGGGGCAGGGCGCAACAGCTCCTTGTTACATCGTGTGTCTTGCGTGTCTGAACTACCATCTAGATCTCGATCTCACGCACCGCCGCCGAACCGATCTACCTCCGAGGACGACCCCCGGTGGACTGTTGGAGATGCGCTACACTCTCCTTCAGTCATCCCCTCATGAGCTAGCGGATAGTTCATTACCCTCGTGAGGATTCATATGGGATACGTCCTGTGTGTCCCATCCACTCTACTTTGTACTTCTTGTGATGACCAGCAACTTGGGTCATACGGGAGCTAGTAAGTTAATGGTCCTAAGAGCATCAACATATCATCGCAGCAGGAAAACCAGTATGTATTGTTTCTGGGGTGTCAAGGTTACGTTTGAAGAATCAAGCACTGGTTTGGGTCTACACAAGCACCATTAAAATTACTGTTTATTGAGATATAGGGAGCATCATAGACGCTTCGTTTTGAGGGGTATTTTTTTTAGATAAAGGAAATGAATCCGGCTTCATCTATCCGTAGATAGAATCAGACCAATTATTACAGAGTTTGAAACACAAATAAAATTTTGCTGGACACAACTTCCAGCCGCCCTCGAGGCAAACAAACCAAGGAAATAAAAGTTTTGACTAAACAAATCCAACATGTCTCTGTGAAAGCCAACCACGTGATCCGAAGAACTCTAGAGCTGACACTTCTAGGTGATGTGCTGCGGATATTAAACAATCTTGAAGATCTTCATTCCGTTGCAAACTTGCCCACTGTCGCAACCAATGGGTCCCTCGGAAAAGTACCTGCAAAAGAGATTTTTGGTTTGCATTTGTCAAAAACTACTTAGCTTCCTTGTTAACCAAATTGTCCATATAAGCGCCAGATGCTGCTGTTAATAACAATGTGTTGTACTTTTTTGTTCCCCTTTTTAGACCAAACAATGAACAAATCTCTTATATTTAAAGGGGGTGCTATTCCAAAAAGTAAATGAACAGAGCGCCACAAAAATTTGGCATAGAAACAATCAAAAAATAGGTGTTGAATAGTCTCCGGAAAATGACAGAGAGAACATTGTTTATCTCCATTCCAATTTCTCCTAGCCAGATTATCCTTCGTTTTGAGGTACAAGTATGGAATAATCCAGCATGGACCAGAGCTACAAACAAACTAGGGGGCGACATCCAGTGTTTTTGTGCTGGTTTAGATGATCATGCCAAAGTGAAAAATGACTCAAACGCCATGCTTAACAGCACTGTTTGACAGCAGAGGGCCGGGGGTTAGCCGACTGACACGACCACTACTACAGAGCCCCACAGATCGAAAAGGCATGCTAAGTTGTCCAGAGGCTTCAAGCCTAAGTAGATTTAGCAAGAAATGCCCCTAAACTGTTCCAATTAGATAGTAAAATGCTAGATGCACCTACAAATGTTTCAAACAGAGTTTGGGACAACAAGGGCATAAATTCGCCGTTGCAATAAAGCCTCGTGTAGCAGCCTAAGTAACTGACGCTCTGCTCCTTTCTAGTGATGCCCAATGTGGTGGCCACCTTGTGCGCTCAATTTCTTTTTTATCATAGTGCAGACCATAACTACAGTGTGTACTATTCCCTTAAACTGCAGATATCTTGTAATGCCTTGTGTGTCGGAGTATATCTGTGTAACTTAGTTTAATTTCCACCTCAATCCACTCCCACAAACATAGATTGAGGTAGATAGAAGTGCATCCAAATAAGGCTTGGAGGCATTCATATATTTGGTGCCTTGGATTGTAGTATATCAACAGATGGGCTGTCTCCTCCTTCGTTAAACCCTAAACAAATTAAACTAGACACTGCCAGGGTTATTTTTGGATCATAAAAGCATATGTGTAAACAAATTAAAATTTGTCATTCCATCATAATAACATTTGGATTAAAGAAAAATTAGTTCTTGTACTGAATGACTCAAATGGGGCTTTTCCAAATTTCTAGTTGTCTTCTCAGTAGACATCGATTTAACTCATGTTACTCAAGGTTTTTTTTGAGAAACATGAGTTAAATCGACTTCTACCGATAAGACAACTCATGCTACTCTTCTTGGGCTTTTTCCCATGAAGGTTTTTTCTGACTTTTAGAAATTCTCTTGTACTCACAACTTTTATGTTGTGATCATAAGAATCTAACTTTGTCATCTTCTTCGATCTCTTTGGCATTACCGTCCTTAACGATAACTGGTACTGAATCAGAAAAAGGATAATAGGCAAAGAACCCTAATCCGGTCTTCCTCTCCCTCAATGGTATAGATTTCTATTTCGCTTCAAAGCTATACTTTTTTTTTCCATTGCTTTATCTAGAATATCTGCAGCCCAAAAAGGCTTCTGTCCCATCCAAGAAACTCAAAATCACCAGGTATTAATTCGTGAAACAATCGAAAATCTGAACCGTTGCATTATGAGATCATGGATCTGTTCTGAACCTTTTTTTTTTTGCATTAGATGAATTATTACTGTGTGGTGTATAGTCAATGGTCAATCTTTTAAAACTGGTAAAAGGTGTATTGGTTTACATTTACGAGACTAAAAATTAAGTGCTCTGTTCGAAATGTGATACAATCATAACTCTGCGAAACTAACTCTCGTCTTCAACTGTTTCATGTTATAGAATTTTGCATTTGGTGGGTGTTCATATGTTATAACTCTGCGAAACTAACTTCCCAAAAGACTGCCTCTGCCAGCATATATATATACCTAGCATAGCATGCCACAAGAAGCAGCAAGCACTACTACAGTTATCTTCTATAGGGGCGGCTCATTTGCTGCAGTAGGGGCGGTTTTCGAAACCGCCCCTAACTCCCCGTTCCTACAGTGGCACCACTGTAGGGGCGGTTCCCTGAGCCGCCCCTACTGTGGTCACTGTAGGGGCGGCTAATAAGGACAACCGCCCCTACAGTGGCTTTCATTAGGGGCGGCTTAATATAAAACCGCCCCAAGTAAAGAAATACTGTAGGGGCGGTTCTTTCTAAAACCGCCCCTAAAAGGAAAGACTGTAGGGGCGGTTTAATCTAAAAACCGCCCTAAACCGGATTTGGCGCCAAAAAAAATTCAAAACTGAAATATACGTTCCGCCTCTATAAACATCTATAATTTACAATTCTCACAATACATGTACATATTATATTCAATAAGCATCTATAATTCACAATTCTCACAATATATACATATTATATTCAATAAACATCTATAATTCAGAAAGTATCATCTCCATTACTCAATCTTACAATAAACATGGTTTATTCACATAAGTACAAGTTCAATCTGATCTCTTTGTTCACCTCCCTATTGCTAGCCTTTCCCACTCACGAAAATGTTGAAGTAGTGGATTCGTCTGCAACTAGGAAGTCCGATCAAGGTAGCAACCTTTTGGATGTATAGCATGATCTAATATGAAGTCACAAAGGCTAGCCACGAGTTCCAAGAGGTCATCATCTCAGTAAGGGTCCCCTTTTGTCCCTACCTAGCGTCTCGCCTACACAATTAGTGGATAATAAATAGTTAGCCTATATATAGAAACACATAGTGAGCATATACATAGAGAGAGAGAGAGGAATGAGCATATATACCAAGTCCGGGTGTCTCATGTATGAAAGGCTATTACTCATCGCCATGCATACGTTACCTGCTCCCCGGGCCGCTTGCGAGGGGGCGCCTCGTAAAACGAGCCGCCCCTAATGCAAACGGGGGGCGTTCTTACATAAAGTTTTTGTAGTAGTGAAGCCTGGTTTCGTGAACTGGAATGCTCTGGGACATAGCGGACAATAAATTAATACACTTGTTGTACTCATTCTGTAACTGGAACGTCTGTAAACAAAGAAGCATGGTCATCTGTAAACAAAGAAGCAGGTCCATCTGTAACCAATGTATCAGAAAACTATAAGACACTTTTCCTTAGAAAACTCGACTTTATTATGTATATCCTTAGACACTTACCCCAGTAATTTTTAGATTCAGCATTTTATTTATATTATTTTATCTGCATTAACCATTTTGGTCTTTCATCAATTGGCAGCTTTTTTTCATTTTTTACCATCCCAAATGCTGGTAAAAAGACGAATTAAAATTGTTTTCATCTTTATGTATTTAACCCTTCATCATTCTAGTCTTTCATGAATTAGCTCTATAAATTCCATGGCCTGGCTGCCTCCTTTCTCCAACTCCCACACTCTCCCGTTCACTCCAAAGCGAGCATGCACCTGTTGTTTCAGTTCTATAGAGCACTGTAATCTAGGTTTAGGAGGCCTTAGGAATTCCAGCATTAATTACAAAGATGTTGACTCCCCATATGATTGTCATCCATCACCCGATGTCATATGGGAAAGCAGGATGCCAATTTTGGAAGTTGGGTGCCTTTTATTCATTTCCTTCTTCCATGCTACAACCATGTTGAGAGTTGTGGACATTTAATTTTGTATACGAGAAGTGGGAAATTATATTTCAATTGAGCTTCTTCTGTTATGCTTGACTCATTGATTCTTCCTCCGCAGCTACCATCTTATAAGCTGGAGGCAGTGTTCTTGCCTTGTGGGTCACAAACATGTAACTTAATCAAACTGTAGTAATATGTTTTTAGTAATTTGAGCATAGGTCTCCCCATGCTTGGTAGAGGTTAACATGTCCATGGAAAATGAAAGTTGCAAAATGCTTCTTCACAAGCTCATCCGCTGTAAATTTGTTATCATTCGTTGCATGATGATCATCTTTTCATTTGGCATAGTTACCTCATCATTCATACCACCAATCAGTGTCGTTAATGAAAAGGATATTTTACAATACTTTGAGTAAATTTGTCATCATAGTAGTAAATTAGAGCACATGCATGTTAAATACGTGTCATATGTACAATTATCTATGCTAAATTTGTTGGCATAGATGTAAATGGGAAGCACGGTTTTTCTAAGTTTCGGGATGTAAGTGAAAAGGATAATACACAACTTCCTTGAGATTCTTTCACGAATTAATTTTGCTAAAATTGTTGAACACTGAACGTTTCTCTCAATGAATCTTCTGCTAAAACAACCCAAATTTCTTGTTTAAGACTCCATCAGTACTACTCTTTTTGCTCCATGTATATTCTATGAGTCAGAAACCCAAACATATGCACCATGCCCAGGATTGACAAGCCTCGGGAATATCAATAATTGTGTCAAGACACATTTCGGTGTTTTTATCTCCCTAGAGCTGGCTAACAAATAAAACTGTTTGCTTTGTGTAAGCACACTTCAACCCCTAGTTATTCGGCTTCGTGGCGATGAGAAGTGGGCATCAGAAGTTGTGTAATGGGGCTTCCTGTGGTGGCTCGGTCTAGTTAAGGTGGCCACTTTTCCCTGTTCTTCCTCTTCCGATTTTAAACCCTGTTTCTAACCACTGGGCTGATGACACATTGTCTCTGGCAGTTTCATGGATCTATTTGAAGTCCACAGCTTAGTTGAGGAACAGAATATTACCTAGTACTACTCTTTTGCTCCATGTATATTCTAGAGTATAGTATCTTCGTAGTATATCCATATGCATTGATCAACGAAACATTAGATGCGAGAATTTGATGAGATTATCCAATGATGTTGATTGTTTTATTAGTTTTCCAGCATGTTTGCTATGTGCCGGTTATTACTTTATGTCCAAATATTTGTAAAGTTAGAAAACAACGATTCTTCAGTTGAACCATAGATTATTCAGTTGAACCGCCCGATTTTTTAATTAAGTGCCACTCTGTCCTTGTGTGCCTAACGTACCACGCGAGGACAAAAGAATGACCTATCTAGTTACGAGATCTGAACATGCTAGAGTTGTAGTTGTTGATGTCAAATCAACACCGCATTTTTTAAACAATAAATCAATGCATTTTAATACCTAATACTCATTGGAATCACAAAGGATTGTGAGGTCTCAGGGATGTCGATTATGGCTCCACCCACGAGTGTGTTTTTTTTTGTCGTATGGAAGCCACGCCTGAGTTTTTTTTTTTTTGTCTTGTTCCATTCTTTTCTCCCGTCATGCAGACGATTTGTGTTATGACCGGCCTCCCCTACAAGCGCCGGCATAAGCCCACCAGTGGCTAGGAGAGGCGCACCAGCAAGGAGGAGGCGCCCGGCATTAGATGGGCTAAGGCCCAATTTATCTTTATAATTTCCTATTATTAGTAATTGAGAGAGACTATATATTGTAAACACTTGGTATTATGGAAAATTAAGCCGATTGCAACCTAATTGTTGCCGGCTTCCCTTGGGAGCCCGACTCCCCAACCCTAGCCGCCTCCTGTCTCCTCCCTCGCAGCAAGCACGGCGCCCCAGCGCCGTGTTCATCCCCATCCTCCGGCCAGGCATCCATACAGGTTGAGAGAAGTACGAGGTAGGCTCAGGAATCCTACCACTTTGTCTCCTGCAATAGCGTGGATCCATCAGAAGTCTAGAACTTACCAGATGAGCAGAATATGCATTACGTGCTCGTGTTCAAGACTATAGTACGTATAAGCTACAAACAATTAGTCATCTTGATGATCACAGCAGAACAAAGCCTTTTATAATACAAGACCTGATGAGAATTATCCACCACTTGATTGTTTTATGATTTCTCCAATTTGTCTGCCGTGTATACATCTTTTATTCTAATAATTTCAAAGATAGAAACCATGTATACACTGTAGTATGTACTGTACTTTCAAGAATGTATTGACCTTTGCTCCTCGTTTTTAATTAACTGCTCCTCTGTTTTTAGTGACAAGTACCTTTGCTCCATTTTTAGTCAGCACAGCTGTTGAACACTGTGACGTACTGACAGTTCCTCTTGGCAACATGTATGTCTAGCCTAACATTGCATGCAATGCAAGAGCGTGTCGTAGTAAGTTACTAGTTTTGAACACGCAAGAGTTTTGGTACACATTGCACAACATTGGAACCAGAAATGACAATATCGAATGTTCAGAATCATTTCTGCGCTTCTCAAACTGGGGAACTGCTCAAATAATACTCCATCCTATTTCTAAAAAGTACAAAGATCTCAAAGCAACTCATAATTATTTTTACCTTATTCTTGAGCCTAGCTGGTCGAACCCATCGAGCGTCCTAGTCTATCCCAGATCCCCTTTGTTTGGTGCTCGCTGGTTTCAGAGATGGGATACCGCCATCCTTCGATTCCTCGTGACTGGGAGCTAGCAGACTGAGCACGCCAGCACCTCCACTATCTGGACCATGTGGTTGAGAGCCAGGAGGCTGCTCTGTGAGTTCACCATCACGGCAGTGTCACACGCGGCTAGGAACCACCGGACATGGGCATGCTGCACCATGCTAACAGAGAAACTTGTCGCAGTGCTTTCCTCCTTTTCAGACTCCTACACCCTCATGTGTTACACCATCTGCAACATGTGTTGTTGTTCTGTACCACTACAATTTGGGTTTAGGAGGCCTCGGGAATTCCATCATGTATTTCTGGTGCAGACCTTCTGTGGCTCACAGCCATCACTCAAAATTGATACCAGAAAACATGGTGCTAATTTTGGAAGTTGTGTGCCTTCTACTGTACTTCCTTGACAGTACTGCTTCCAGCACTGATATATCTTTCATAGTAGCTCACTTATCTTTCATAAGTATATCCAATTGGCTTCTGCTATGCTTGAGTGTCTGGATATCCATCCGTTCCATTGCTCGCATCTCCATTTCACAAGTCGCTGGAGGAGTTTAACATGTCGTCGAAGATGGAAAATCACTCAATGTTTCTTTGATGGATCCTATTGATGGCCAGCTGATACGAACTTCTAGCAAATTGATGGCCACTGATTAACAAAATGGATAGTTTATAATACTTCAAGAACGTACTGGTACATTTGTCATCACAGTAGTAAAATAGAAGGCACGTGTTTTATATATGCTACATGTACAATTATCTATTTTAAATTTGTGGGCATAGACATAAGTTAAATCAGAAGTACATGCCTCTATGTTTAGAGGTGAATAGGGATACAAATGAAAACAATAGTTTACGGCTTAGTTGAGGATAATTTAGGGATTAATTCATTGTGCTGAAACAATTAAACAATAGGAACATTTCTGTCAGGAACTCAGTTATGCTAAAACAATCTGAAGTTCTTATTTATATACAAGCCTCAGAATTTGAATTATCCTGCAAAATTCTGTGGGTTTGCGTTGTCATGCATGACAAGAATGTACAGTTGCTGCATATGGTGGGCCAATAATAATTGATCTAGTCGTTATTGAATTTACCTGCCGTTGAGCCTTTGATGTAGATCACTGAGTTTCATTGACGTCCTATATATAACTCCGCACTCAATCAAATGCTTCTATAGTTCTATCTATAAATTCGACATCAGAAATCTGACCTGCCTCCAAAGAAGTGTCCATGGTGGTACTAGTACCCTAGCTAACTCAAAAACCCCAACACATGTGGTCACTCATGCACATCAGGTGTAAAGGTGGAGGTGATAGGATTGAGAGGTCACAAGGATATCAATTATGGTTCCATGAGACCAATGAGTGTGCTTCTACCTCTCGTACGTACGGGGGCTGACAACTAATAGCGTTTGCTCGGTGCACACAGTTCAAGTGCTTGGCATGATCACCGTGGCAAAGTGGAAGCCACGCCTGAGATGTTTCCTTTGTTCCATTCTTTTTTTTCCAATCATCCATGCGCAAGCGTTGCCTCCAGCAGTAGCGTGGATCTAAACTATAGTATGTAGATCCAGATTTGCATTGATCAACCGTTTGTATAAGATACAAAAATTTAGTCATGATGCATGCATGATCACAGCAGAGCAAAGCCTTATATAATACAGAAGCTGATGAGAATTACCCACCGCAGTTGATTATTTTATGCTAATTATTTTATGCACTTTATTTTCAGGAATGTATTGACCTCTGCTCCTCTTTTTTTAATTAACTGCTCCTCTGTTTTTCGTGACAACCTTTGCTCAATGTTTAGCCAGCAGAGCTGTTCAACACAATGCAACAACAGGTCCTAGCTAGTTACGAGTTTTGAATATGCAAGAACTTTACTAGCTAATGTCGAATGTTTAGTCAGCAGAGCTGTTCAACTCAATGCATTTTAGTACACATTGCACAATATCGAATGTTCACAATCATTTCTTCACTTCCCGAAATGGGGAACTGCTCCAATAATACTCCATCCATGTTCTAAAAAAATTACACAGATCTCAAAGCAGCTCATGTTTATTTTTTTACCTTAATCATTCTTGTCATGATCCGAGGTGGTTGAACCCATCTAGCGTCCAGTCCATCCTAGATCCAAAATCCAAAGTAATCGATCCCAGATCCCCATTGTTCGGTGCTTGCTGGTTTCAGAGATGGGTGACCGCTATTCTTCGATTCCTCATTACGCCAGCGCCTCCACTCGTTGAGAGAGCCAGAAGGCTGCACTGTGCATTCGCCATCACGGCGGTGTCAGACGCTGCACCATGCCGTCCCAGCCGGAGTCATCCAGTGCTGTTCGTTCCCACGGTAACAGTAGTGGCATCCAACCTTGTCTCAAAGAGACCTATCTAGTGTTTCAAAATGTGCGAGAAACATGTATGCTTGGATGTGACGTTGGTGGCTTGCAGCGAGGTACTGTATTTCAGTTCACACGACAATACAAATGACATATTCTACTACAGTTTGTTGTTACCTCAGTACTGATGATTTATCTTGCTATGGCAATACACCTCCCACCTTGGTCAATCAAAGATATTTATAGGATCGGACAAGGCTTTCTTTAGAAAGGAAGGAATGATATAAATAATCAACTACTTCGGTCCATGTATTATGACTTGTTACTGAGAAGTACTACAGTGCATATGTGATTCTGTTGGAGAAATAAATATAATATTGCAGTAGCACTAATACCTATCACTAGATAATTGCATTTACACGATGGCATTTGTGAAAAATCAAATACCACTGGCAGCGCATTTTGGTTCCTAATTCCTATATATACCTCCAAACGCAGCTGAAGTTCAGATCACCATTCAGAACAAACCCACTGACCCATTCTGTGTAGCGTGAACAAAGGTGGATATTGGAAGTCCATAATTAAGTGTAACCGGCAGATGTATAGGAGTTAGAGGCATTGGGAATATGATAGATGCCAAGTCATCCAACATGGGTCGATGGTACAAGCAAAACTAGACGGCACGATCTCGTACTTTGAGCACAATCATACCAAGCTGCTTCAATTGAGACAGATGACTGTGTTTGTACCTCTCGTAGGGAGGGCTGACAGCTAATAGTGTTCGGTCGTGCACACACACTTCCAGTGATGCCCGTCATGGCGGTGTTGTGGCAAAGGGGAAGCCACGCGTGAATTTTTTTGTCTTGTTCCGTTCTTTTCTCCACAAATAGCGTGGATCCATCAAAAGTCCAGATTTTACTGGATGAGCAGAATATAGTACCTGGATCCAAAAATTAGTCATAGTAATTACACATGATCACAGCAGAAAAAAAACCCTTTTATAATACAAGAGCTGATGAGAATTATCCACCGCAGTTGATTGTTTTATCCTTTCTCTAATTAGTCAGCCATGCATGTAGACAAGTAGTATTGACATTTGCTCCTCTGTTTTACATTAACGGCTCCTCTGTTTTTAGTGACGACCTTTGCTCCATGTTTAGTCAGCATCTTTGTTCAACACTGTGACATACTGACAGTTCCTCTTTGCCAGCATGTATGTGATATGTCGAGTTTTGAGTACGCTAGAGTTTTACTAGCTGATGTCAAGTCAATGCATTTGAGTACAATATCGAATGTTCACAATCATTTCTATGCTTCTCAAAATGGGGAACTGCTCCAACAATACTACACCTCTTTCTAAAAATTACACAGATCTCAAAGCAGCTCATCTAACGAGTTATTTTTTCCTTAGTTATGCTTGACCTGAGCCGAGCTGAAAGAGGTTGAGAGAGCCAGGAGGCTGCGCTATGAGTTCACCATCACCGCGGTGTCACACGCTGCTGGGAACCACCCGACGCGGGCTGGCTACACCATGCTCGCGCACAGAGCACGTGAGTGCCATCCCGGCCAGTGTCATCCATTTCTCTTCGTCCCCTCGGTAACAGGAGTGGCATCCAAACTTGTCGCAAAGAGAAGTATCTAGTGTTAATGTAGTATAGAGAATGAATGCTTGGAAGTTACGTTGCTGACTTGAAATAAATTTATTAAAAAACTAGACTTAAAGATTTTTCCAATGCTACTAATTATTTAGTATAAATATTTATATATTTAATACAACACTAGTGTCTAGTGGAAATCACAGTTAATTTTATAAAGTCCCTCCGGTGGCCTGCTGCAGCAGAAGTATTCAACATGTAAAATTTGGAATCGAAGGAATAGACAATATTCAGGAGGGTGCTTGTCACACTTGCATCTGTCGTGCTCTAATACCACCGTCACAAGAATGTCCCAAGCTAATCGTGCTCCGATGGCCTAGCTCTAGAGACAATGACACAAAGGATTTATACTGGTTCGGGGCTAATCGGGCACCCTAGTCCAGTGTGCTCACTATCCGAGCTCAAACGCTCGTACCGGGGCTCAGTACAAGCAGGGCGAGAGAGGGAGGGAAGCTCCCAAGTCTCTGTGATTGAGGCGAGGTGCCAATATCGAGCGGAGGGTGTCGAGTGTGGGATGAAGATCGTTCTCTCCGGTTGCTTGATCCCCCATGATCCGAGACCTACCCTCCTTTTATAGTCGCAAGGGGATAGGAACATCGGGTTCCTCTGGATCGAGGTTGAAGGAGAGGGAGAGGGAGATTTTACACGGGCGGGAGAGCTCTTGGGATGAGCTCGCGACGTAAGATGAGAGCTGTCTCCGAGCTCCCGGGCGTCCCGGTGTCGAAATTGGTCGCCGCCGTGACGCGAGAATCGTGGTTTGGGCGGTGGTCGGGCGTCATCTTGTCTCTAATCGGAGTTGGAATCCGTCTTCTTGGTATGGGGAGCGCCCACGCCATGTATGGGCACCTGGTACCTGGTTCGCACCCGCATCGATCCTTTGTTTGAGAGCTGTTGAGTCGACGGGTGCGACGGCATGGTCAAATGACCTCTCCCCGTCTCTGAAACCCTGCATGGCTACGGTCTACGATCGCCGGATACTTGAGGGGGTGTGTATCGCGTATCCGATATTCCGCGGATACCGATACTCCATGGATACGCCATGGATACGTATCCGCACCGTACTAAGAAGATTGGATACGTCTTTTGGATACTACCATTATCCGATACTGCGTGAGCCGATTTGGATATGGCCCATGAAGCTAAATGGCCCAAATTTCACTCTTCCACCACGACGTCTTCATGTCTTCCCCAAGCTGATCTCGGTGGCCGCACGCTCATATTATATGTGCGTCGCCTTGTATTATGTCGTTCCGCCTCTCGCGCTTCCTTCCATTAGACTTGTGGATCGGCGATGACGGCGGCGGCGGCGATCACAACGGGCGGCGAGCCGGCGATCGGCGGACGGCGGCCGGCCCGTGAAAGGCTACAAGCGGATGCAACCCTCTCCTCGCCCTCGGGTGATCTCCTCTAGCCCCTAGCTTTAGTCCCAAAGAATCAACGATCCTTGTAGTTATAGTTATGTACTTACGCTTCACCATGTAGATGGCGTTGTGTGATGATCGTGCTCCAATTAAAGTTGATGACCAGCAAAAAAGAAGAATAGTGTCCTTGGAACCTGTGTCCTGTGATCTATGGATGACTTTAAGCGATATTTTAATTTGTGAACTATGTTTTATATTGAATCATGCTATTATTAATATTATTAAAAAAAATCTTAGACGTATCCCCGTGTCACTTTTTTTGGAGAGAATAGTGTATCCGCGTGTCGGATACGTATTGTATCCGATACACGTATCCGTATCCGTGTAACGTAGGCTACAAAGGATCGTCGTGGAGTGGTTGGGCTTTTCGGAGAGTTGTTGGCCAACTCTTGTACCCGGTATCTTGGAAGGACGAGCTCTCCGGGTCGCCTCGTAGAGTTCGTTCGCGTAGGGAGCCCGAGCGGCGCGGGAGAGGTCTCGAAGGAGTGCCGTGTCGTTGATTTGAGGAGACGTTGACGGTCACCAACGGCATATTTTTAACGCCAACATTCTAACGTCAACATTCTACCAATAAGGGGGTGAAACTATACCTTACTACACACATATACATTTATTATTGACATATTTCCACTTGTAGTGTCCAAATTATCATTGTGCAGATTTATATAAGAAACAAGTGGAAAATACACCAAAAGGTGCCTCCCCGGAAAGCGCATTCCCGGAGAACATCAAGCCCAAGGGAGAAATGGACCAAACACGCAGAATCGGGCCGAGCAAACATCGCCACACAACTTTTCAAGCCCAAACATGCCAGCCTGCCAAGGGCCGCCCGAACCGAGAAGCCCAGACAGTGCGCGCAAGACCACCGTGCGCCCGCACCCATCCCGAGGCGCTTCAGGCCCGTGTTTGGCGAGGCGGTTTGTTACCTTCCAAAAACGGCGTTGCCGACGTTGGTTGGTCGGTTTAGCAAACTAGGAAGGTATTTCCGTGGTTGGTTTTGTCTCCTTCCATATGGGGAGGGACATTTTCCAATGAGCCCCCTCTCCTCTACCTATAAAAGGAGGCCATCTCCCACCATTGTAGCACACACCTCACAAGAAAGCTACTCTCTCCTCTCCACTTCTTCTTCTTCCTCCTCTTAGTAGGATTAGTAGTTTAGGATGTGGAGCTAGGCAAAGCTACCAAGGAGGGCTTGGCTCCTTGGAAGATGGATTCTAGAAATAAATCTTTCTATGGTATTCTTCCAAAGCCTTGCTCTTATCTTATCTTGGTTGTGCATTAGGATTAGAGTCTTCATGTTATTTCTATACCTCGTGATTTATCCTATGATCTAACATGTTGTTCTTGACATGATCATGACACATGAACTAGTCTATAGTTTCTATGTTGTGATATCGTCATATAGAACTTTATGCTTAAACCATTCATGCAATATAATTGGGTAGTGTCGGGATTGTCTTGAATGGCGGTTCATTGTGTCCTTCGGGGCTTGCTCGTGTCTTATTCCGTCCATCCGTAGGGTGGGGCCATGGGGACATGAGTAGTGTCCTAGTATGCGGACGTGGTGTCCGGATGCCAGGTATCCTTCGAATATGAGTGCATGCCACGGTTGAGGGGGTAGGCGGCTTGGTCGTGACAAGCCTTGACCGTCCCTTGAAATCCCCCACGTTCGTGTGTCTTTGTAGGAGTTCGTAAATGCTTCTATTGGGCCGTATGGCACCCGGTCTCCCCTGTCCATTTCATTCTCGCCCGACCTCCTGCTCATGCGTGTTGCCCGACTATCAACCGGTTCTATGCACCATGACTAGAATCTGTATGCTCCACTTAGGACTTTCTTTATTCCTTATTTATCTTTATCCTTGAGTTTGGCTTGAGTGAGTGTGTCAAGTTATCCCTTTACCGTCCCTCATATCCCCATCATGAGCATTGGTCCATTACACAGTCATGTTATCTTGTTCATGTCTCTATTAGATCCTTTTCCACCATGCCTTCCTTTGGGAAAATATAAATAACGATACCCTGAATATCTCCGGGTGAAATGCTACAATGATAGATCCGTGCGCTTGCGGATGAATATCTTAATTGGCAAGATCTATCACCGTTGATGTACCTAGTGTTATCACCGACACGGTGGTTTCACTTAGGAATGTCAACGGCGCATTTCTGGCGCCGTTATTAGAGATGGGTTCTAAACCTGTTTCTAGTGATTGCGCTTAAGAAATGCAACGAGACCTCTTGAGTCGGGAGCTCGTGTGGGGCGGTTCGGGGATCCTTCTTTGCCGAGCTCGCACGGGGCAAGCTCACGAGCCTCCCCTTCGTGGGCTGGGAGCTCACCCGGGGAGGAGACTTCGTGTCCCTTGCGTTGACGGTCGCGCCTCGGGTCCCGGGAGCGCTTTTTACTCGTGAATGGCCGTCCGAGAGCTCGGGCGATGACGTCCCGAACACCGATCCCTCACGGTAGCCCCGAGCATCCGGGTGAGATGGATCTCCCCGGATGCTCCTTTCGCCGCCCGTTCGTGGAGGGCGAGAGCTCGTCGGGGGATCATGTGTATCGCTCGGGTGCGGTGGAAGCGCACTGGGTGTAGCCCCGAGGCTCCACGAGCAAAGGGATTCTTGCGGTGGCTTTTTCGGAGTTTTCTTCGTGGGCTCGTCGGCCCATTCTTGGCGGTGGCCCGCGGTGGCGGCGAGCTCGAACGATTACTTTGACGGTGGGTTCGGCGCTCAACGGCTGCCGCCGGAGGATGCGGGCGGAGTGCGAGCTCGTCGGCTTCTTCGCGTGATCGGCCGGTGGATCGACCTCGGGATCCGAGAGCTTGACTTCTGTTGTTCTTAAGCCCCCGAGCCTTTCCGGGAGCTCGGGGCGAAGGTCGTCAAAGCTGCTATCATCGGGTGCTCCGGGCTCGTAGTATCCTTGGCGGCTCCGGGCTCCTAAAGGGAGCCGGCCCTCGAGTGCCGGGCGTCGAGCCGGCGTGGCGGCGCTGATCTGCGGAGTTCTCCCTCGGGCATTCTCCCAAATGAACCGACCTCGTTATGGGGCGTGAGGGCCACGCGGCGTCGTCTTGCACGTGGCGGTTCCTCGAAAAATTCGGCGCGCCGCGGGCCGCCCGTCGCGTCGGGGTTTTAATCTGCGGGTACTCGTGCGTCTCCGCGACCGTCACGATTAAAGCGAGTCTAGCGCGTCTTTGTCGCCGTTAGCGGCGGTTCCTCGTGGACCGTGCGTCGTGGGTGGAGGTCGTGGGGAGTCCGCCGGGCGCCACTCTTGCACGCGGGCGAACCATCGCCTCTCGGCTATAAATCCGGGCGGGCTCGGCCTCACGAGGAGGTCGCATCCGTCTTCTTCCTCTAGCCACTTTCTTCCCTTCTTTAGCATCCGCCGGTCGGAGATGGAGGGTGAAGGGTGCTCGGGCGTCGGAGGCCCGGGAGGAGGCCACCATCGTCGGCAGGGAGGCGGACTCGTCCTCACGCCGCCGCCTTCGACGCCGGGCGATTCCGGCGCCGCCGGGCCATGCCTCCTCCTCCAGCTCGCGCCGCCACCTCCTCCGCTCTCGGGAGAGCGAAGATCGCCGAGCTCCGCCTCATACTTGACTGCGCCCGGTCAAGGGGGACGCAAGGGCGGCACTCATCGGCGACCTCGGCGGGGCTCGCGATCGCGGCACATTCGTGCGGCGAACGCCGATCGGGTTTGCGGCGCGTGGCGCTTCGTCTTTTGGCCCATCCTTCGGGCCGTGTTCGGCTGGCGATTCCTTGGCGTCTTCTTCGCAGCCCACGGAGGGAGGCGGACCACTTGCGGGAGCGGCTCCCGGTGGCCGTTGTCCGCGGCATCCGCCCAGCGGCGGTGGTGGCCCGACGATGGCGTCGTCGGCGGCCGGCGCCGACGGAGGAGGTCCGGGGTTCTCGGATGGGGACTCCACTGGCGACCTTCGTCAATGACGCCAAAGACTTTGAGGCTACGGCGGAGGAGGTGGTTGCGAACGTTGGCGTCGCCGCCCTCCTCGCGGAGGAGTAGCTTGGCGGATCTTGCGGATGAAACCGCGGCGGATCCTGGTCGCCCCGGCGAGTCATCGTCGCCGATCCGAGCCGGACAAGGACCGCAAGGTGCTCCTCGACCGCAAGGCTCGTGGACGCCGACGGAGCCCGAGCTTGGCTTGTTTCCCGGTGGCCGCCGTTGCGGAAGTTGTCGTAGCTAGGATCATATGTTCTTTTGCTCTTGTAATCCCCTCCTCAAGTTATGTGCATATATCTATATATGACAAAAGCGTTCGCAAGGGATTAGTTAATTCTTTGAGATGTGTTACTTTGAATGCTCGATGCCGATTTCGCGGGTCGAGGCAAGGTCTGATTGTAGTTAGTCGCGGGGGTTGCGAGCTCTTGGGCGAGGAGCTTGTGCTCAATGTCGTGGCGTGGGGGCGACGTCGATTTCGCCTTCGGGAGATCCGAGCTCGTGGTGCTTTCAGTCGTGGGCGATTCCCATCCCGACATAACATTTTTTCCCTCGATCGATTTGCGCGGCGTAGCCCCCGTGCTTCTCTTTCTTGAGGTTAGTCTCGGTGGTGCTTAGCTATCTCTGGCGGTGCGCCGCGCGCGCCGCGGTCGCAGCCCCGAGACTCCATGAGAGGTTCACGTGGCGGTTTTTGCGCATTTGCCTATCCGTTCTGCGCGCAAGGTCGCGAAGGAGGCGAGCTCGGGCCCGATTCTTACCTCGTCGGCCGAAACCGAGCGCTCGGCGAGCTGATTGCGGGTAATTCGGGGAGGTCAAGCGCGAGCTTGCTCGAGGCGGTTAACCAGCGGACCCGACCTCGCGCCCCGAAGGCGCATGCTCTTTTGGCGATATCTCAAGCACAGGCCTGAGGCTCCGCGAGAAGGGTAGGTTCTCGCGGAGACTTTGTCAGAGTTTTTCGTGTGCTCGTCGACCCGTCCCCGCGACGGTGGCCCGTGGAGGGGGTGAGCTTGGGCTCGACTTTACCTCGTTGGCTAAAATCGAGTGCTCGGTGAGCTGCTATCGGATAGTCCGGGTGAGGTTCGAGCTCGTCAGCTCGTTCGCTCGATCAGCTAGTGGATCAACCTCAAGTTCTGAGAACCCGACTCTGTTGTTCTCGAGCCCCCGAGTACAGATTGGGGGTGTGGCGTTTTCCTCGTCGGGGAGGTCAGCCTAGAGTCGGTCGTAGTTCTTAGCGACCCGCGGCGCCCGCAGTGTAAGCCCCGAGCTCTTTCGGGAGCTCGGGGCAAAGGGCTGTCGATGCCGCTATTACCCGGCGCTCCTCACTCGGGTTGTCTCGGGCGGCCTTCGGGCTCGGAGGGTGAGCCGCCTTCGGACCACGAGGCGGTAAGCTCGCGTCGCGAGCCATGATTTAACGAGCTCGACGGTTTGATCGCCGCTGCTGAGCTCTCGTGTTTTTTATCCGTTAGATAAAATATAGCCGTTGAGATCTTACCGTTGCGGATCTTACCGCTGCGAGATCTTACCGTTGGCCGGGAGTTATCGCGTTAACGCCAAGGCCGCTTCGGTGATCCCGCGGAGTCGGCTCGGAGGACCATGGTGCGTGGCGGGCCCCCCCCGGTTTCGCCGTCGTCTCCGCCGTGGGGAAGCTCTATAAGTAGCGGAGGGTCCTGTGGGCGGATTCACCTTCCTGCTTCCTCGCCCTTCCTGGCGACGCATAATCGAGAGAGAGAGAGAGAGGAGGAGGAGGAGAGAGATATCCCGAAGCGCCGCCGGTTGCTTCACGGGTTTGATCCTTCATCCTCCCCGCCGCCGTCGAGCCTCATCGAGGGGTGAGAGATGGGTTCGTGGCAGCGGCGTTCGACGGGCGTCGGAGGACCTAATCGAAGGTGCGCCGATCTCATCGGGCGCTGCCGTTCCGCGGATGGAGGCGATGGAGTGGATCATCCTGTCGGCAACGCCGTGGTGCCCGAGCCGCCCCGGGCTACGTCGCGTCGTTTGTCGCGTTCCACGAGCGCGGCTTGGTATGCCCGCGGATGACTTCTTCCGGCGGTTAACGTCGTACTTTGGCGTTGAGCTCCGGCACTGACGCCGAGCGGGTGCTGCTCTTCTCATCCCTCGTCATGCTCTGCGAGGGGTGGTTGGGGATCCCACCCAACCGGGAGCTCTTCAAGCATTATATTTATGCCAAGATCCGACCAGCGTCGGGCAAGGTCGGGGCCGGGTCCGATCGCCATGCGTTTCGGCTGCGAGCCGGCGCGGGGGAAGGTCCGTGAGACCTTCCCGATGGGTGACTTTCCGCTGGCGAACGCTGGGTGGAGGGAGGAGTGGTTCTATCTGAAGAACGACGACTCCTTCCCTCTGCCTCGCTACACCGGACGCACGTTCGATGCGGGAAGCGAGCTGTGGCGCGAGAACCCGCCCGCCGTCGTGAACCACATCATCGAGACCTGGCTCCGCCGTTCGGTGGTTCCCCTCCAACGCCGAGCTCTCCGTATGTGGGAGATGACGGAGGAGAAGAAGCCGTTCGTGGGGACCGCGAACGCACGCAAGCTCGACGACGACCAGGTGGAGTTCTTCCTGGAGCTGGTGACGAAGACAGGAACGAGGGGGCCGGCGGCTCCCGAGGCTCTCCCCGACGCGTCGACGTCGGCGTTGGTGAGTATCTCTTTCTTTGTGTGAGCTCTCTTTTTCCATGTCGTGCTCGGGTCGAGCGCTTATCATGAGCTCGCTCGCTTGGCGGTCGGGCGAGGTTCGCCTCTTCGGTCTCGGCCTCCCCCGTGACGAGGCCGCTCCCATCGCCGCCGGCCGACGCCCCGCACGGAGCGGGGAGGCGGGCTCGCCCGGCGGGGGCGGTGATCAATCGGCCGAGGAGTTCGGCGCCGAGCCGCCAAGGGAGCCCACGGCGTCATCTTCCCACGTGGCCGGGAAGACGGGGCCTCGTTGGGCCCGAGAGCTCCCGAGACGGTGGTGGTGGCGCTGGGAGCCACGGGTGCCCCGCCGATCTCGACCCGCTCCCTCGGGGCGAAGGCCGAGTTCATCGGTCGGCGGTGACAAAGCCATTGGGGCCGAGGCCCGGAAGAAGAAAAGATCGAGGAGGGTGGCTCCCAGGTAAGCTCTTTGTCCTCGGTATTTCCGTCGACGATGACGTTCGGTTGAGATCGCCAAGTCTCTATCCGTGCTCGGGCGGCGGGGAGAATATCCTGGGAAGCGCC
This sequence comes from Hyparrhenia diplandra, assembly GCA_015847255.1. Classification (NCBI taxonomy): domain Eukaryota; kingdom Viridiplantae; phylum Streptophyta; class Magnoliopsida; order Poales; family Poaceae; genus Hyparrhenia; species Hyparrhenia diplandra. The sequence continues at coordinate 741,614 of JADLZK010013251.1, read as the reverse complement.
CGAGGGACGGAGGGGCCCGGCTCGGCCGGCGCGAGCACGGGGCTCGAAGGCGGCCGGCTCTTTGCTTCACCGGGCGGCGAGCTCGATGCCCGCGGTCCTCCGAGCTCTTCATCGACGAGCTTGATGGCGCCCCCTTGTTGATGAGTTACGGGGGGGCGAAGCCAGGGGGCAAGCTCGGCCGGTGTCGGCGGGTGCGGCGGCGGGGGTCCCGGATGGTGGTGTTGTCCTCCGTCGAGGAAGCCTATCGACCGGCGTCTTCTTGACATCCGGGGCTCCTCTTCAGATCCAATTGTCATTGCGGGACGAGAGCACCGGGTGGCAGCGGAGTTCTTCGACGTCGGACGTCCCTCGTAGCTCGGGGGGACAGCTGCGTGTGGCCGGGATGGCGGCCCAAGAGGAGGTTGTCGTCGAAGTTCCCCCGTCGGGAACGTCGGCGAGGGCGCGGACACGGACCACGAGGGCGGCTCGCTCGGAGGCGGAAGAGGAGGTCCCGGTGGATGACGTCGCGAGGGGCACCCGTCGACCTCCACGCCGCCGACGCTGCGGGGGTGCCATTCCTCCCGCGAACCCGATGAACATCGGCGGGGCGAGGTGTTGGTGCGGTGCCGCGCGGCGAGCCTTCCTCCAAGCACGCCCCGTAGGTCCCCCGATGTGCGTCCCGATGACGCCGCGGCCGATGAGCGCATCCGAGGGGCCGACTTGCGTGCTTCGCCTTGCCCAGGTTCATATCGGTCGCGATGCTCGAGCATTTCCTTTTCGCGTCTTGCACAGGTGTTCATGTGTTTTGAGCTTCTCAGGGTGTGCAAGACTCCCTTCGGGGATATAACCGCCTGACCCGGCTCTCGCTGAGGGCCAGTGGTCTGGCCAGCGAAAGCTGACGTCGACCTGCGCGGACATGCGCGAGGAGATCGACGCGACGCAGTTCCAGAACCGGTTCCTCGAGCGTCGGGCGGATGAGGTCTTGGAGTACACTCGTGAAGCGGAGGACTTGGCCTCCCGTGAGGCCCAGGAAGGGGTTGCGGCGGCCCTGTGTGAGGTGGTGCAGAGGGAAGAGGAGCGGGAGCTCACCCACAAACTGCAACGGGAGAAGATGCGAGAAGAGCTGGAGTCCCTTCGCCAGGCGCTTGAGAAGAAGGAACTCGAGCGTTCGGCGTTGGAGCTCAGCGCGGGGTCCCTTCGGAGGGAGAAGGACGAGCTCAAGGAGCAGCTCAGCCACCGCGACTCCGAGATCGCGGGTAAGCACTCTACTCTTTTCGCAGTTTCTTCCCTTTTTTCTTGCCGGGAGCTCGGAGGCGATCGTCGGGACTTGGCCCTACGATCGTCGGGGCTTCCGGGTGTGGTGCGACCTTCGTGCCTCGGAGGCGAGAGAGGGTTCGGCTCGAGTCCAAGAACTACGAGTTCCGCGGTATAACGAGCAAGAGCTCTACGACGAGCTTTGGAGTAGCGAGGGGCCGTCTCCTTTCGTGTCTTCGGGGTCTTGTGACTCGCGCGCGACTCCCCATCCTCTCTTGTAGGCGAGAAAGAGAAAGTCTTGAAGGTGGAGCGGGAGGTTGCGGACAAGGGACGGGGGCTCGCCGCCTCTGAGGCTTCCCTCAAGCACACACGGCTCGAGCTGCAGGGCAAGGAGGGCGACCTGAGGAATCGCACCATCAAGCTCGTCGATGCACGGAAGGAGCTCGAGGATCTTCGTGGTCATGCCGCCAAGAAGGCCTCGGAGCAGCCCGAGAGCTCGCGGTGTGCCGAAGAGGGCCTCGCGGCCGCCATCGGAGAGGTTTGCCGCACCCTTGGCGTGGAGGAGGCGGCGGACCCGGTTGAGCGGGTGTCGAGCATCCCGCGCAAGGTGGCGGAGGACGCGGCGCGGGTGGTGCACAAGGCGGTCAGCGTCGTCTTCTCCCATTATCCGAGTTCGACGTCAACCTCGTGAAAGACGGGGTGGGCACCGGGAGTCGACGACGCCGACACCGAACGGAAGTGCGCCGAGGCCGAGGATGTGACGGCGGAGCTATCGGATGAGCTCTTCAAGCTTGCCGCCGAGGAGCCGGGAGTCTTCGAACCCCCGCCGGCGGGGGGAGGGCGGCCGAGGAGCCCGCCGAGGAGGAAGAGGTCCCGGAGCCACTGGAACGAATCCCCCCTCCTGCGGAGGGTAGGGGTTTGCGCTTGGCCCCCCGTTTTGATGAATCAACTAAGTCCTCGTGTTTGAGGCGAATTGTAAAGACTTGAGTGGTGATGGTTAGTTGGAAACTCGTGTTCTGCTATTTTTCTTTTGCTGTGCTTCGTCCCTGCTTGCGACTTTTCCGTATGAGCTCTCCTTTCGAAAGATACTTGACGAGCCACTCCTCGCCGGCCGCGGGGGTCGCGGGAGGTCAATAGGCGCTTGCATCGAGTTCTTAAGCGGCGAGCTCACGGGTCGTCGAGTTTCGGGATTTTGCTTGAGCCGAGGTAGAAGAGTATGAGCTCTTGAACTCGTTCGTCGAGCTCGGGGTTTGGGGTTTTTGCGAAAGTCGGTTTGAAAGAAACGGGGGGATGCACATCCTACTCTTCGTAGCCCCCGAGCAAAGGCCGGCCTCGTCGTCGAAGGTCGGTCCGTTGCTCGAAGAAATGATTAACGAAAAATGAGCCCGAGTGCCTCGCAGTTGATGCAGCCGAAGGACGTTTTCTTGACACGACTTAGAGGGGTACAAAGCATCTAGGTGAACCAAAAGAGGGACGGGCTTATGGGCATGAAGCGCTAAGGTCAAAGCAAGCGCTTTAGAGATCCTAGGTGGGGCCGGCGTGGCCGTCGTCGCCGCGTCGATCTCGTTGCTCGCTTGTCCGCCCTTCGAGCTAGAGCCCCCGGCGAGGTCGAGGTCGGGTCGGGCGACCAAGCTCGCGGTAGCTGCGCGCCTCCCCTATCTCCCGCCGGCGCTCGGTCGATCTTTGAGGGCGTCGGCGCGGGAACGTGCCTCGCGCTTCCTCCTCCTTCGCCGAGGAGCCGGCGAAGCCGGAGGCTCGGGGCGGCCCGCAGCGCCTCTCGGTGACTAGGGATCCCTCGGGAGGTCGCCCTCTGCTCGGGGCGGCCGGAAGGCGGCTCGAGGGTGAGCCGGCCGGGTTTGCTCCTGGACGGGGGGGCGTGGAATCGGCGGCGTGGGGTCCCGCACGTGACCGGGGATGGCGGGGCGGGCTCACGCGTCGGTCGTCCATGGCGCGCCCACCGCGCGACACCGCAGCGAGCGCGCTCGAGGCGGCGTATGGCCTCGGGTCGAGGGAGGTCGTCGCGCGCCCCGGCCGTCCGCGCGGCGTCCGGGCGGCGGCCGTGGGCTCCGGGCGGAGACCGCGAGGTCTTTGCCGTGATGCCGCCGCCCGCACCCTGGGTCGAGAGGCGGCGTGGCGTGACGCCGATCTTTGCCCCGGGAGGTGGCACCGATCGCGCGGCGGGTCGGCCCGGGTCGTGCCGCGTCTCCTTGGTTCCCCCGGTGCCACGTGTCGTGGGGTGGTGGCGGAGTCGCGTCGGGGCCGCCGCGCCCGTCGCGCCGTGGGGGGCGCGGACGTTCCGAGAAGCTCACGCCGGCGCCGGGAGGGCGACGCCGGGACCATGGGTGGTGGAGAGATGGCCTCCCGCGGCGCTCCCAAACCGTGACGGGGTGTCGGGAGCCGATGCGGGGGCGGGGCCAGCAATCTGGCCTCGGTGGCGAAGTGGCTGAAGTCGTCGGGGCCGACGGGGGCACCGACTGGAACCCCGAGGAGCGGCGTCTGAACGGGGAAGCCGCCGAAGTGAGGCGGTTGCCGTTCCGTCGGTGGGGGAGGCGGAGGTGCGGCCCCCGAGTCCCAACGGCGGGAATAGAGCGGCGAGGGCGTTGCCGCCGAGGTGGGGCGAGGAGAGGAGAGGAGGACCATGCTATAGCCCTCGCCGGTGGCCGCGAACCTCGGGAGCCAAACGGAGGATCATAGCCACCGGGAGCGGCGCGAAGGAAAAAAGCCATCGGAGTGGTGATCGTCGCACTAGCGCTGCCCTACCTAGCGCGCCAACCGTAGGTGGTCTAATACCACCGGGCACAGTAATGTCCGGCTACGCGTGCTCCGGTGGCCTAGCTAGCTCTAGAGACAATGACACAAAGGATTTATACTGGTTCGGGGCTAATCGGGCACCCTAGTCCAAGTGTGCTCACTATCCGAGCTCAAACGCTCGTATCGGGCTCGGTACAAGCGGGGGCGAGAGGGAGGGAAGCTCCCAAGTCTCTCGTGATTGAGGCGAGGTGCCAATATCGGCGGAGGGTGTCGAGTGTGGGATGAAGATCGTTCTGCAGTTGCTTGATCCCTCCTCCCCCCATGATCCGGAGACCTACCCCTCCTTTTATAGTCGCAAGGGGGATAGGAACATCGGGTTCCTCTGGATCGAGGTCGAAGGAGAGGGAGAGGGAGATTTTACTGGCGGGGAGAGCTCTTGGGATGAGCTCGCGACGTAAGATGAGAGCTGTCTCCGAGCTCCCGGGCGTCCTGGGTGTCGAAATTGGTCGCCGCCGTGCCGCTGGAATCGTGGGTTTGGGGCGGTGGTCGGGCGTCGTCTTGTCTCTAATCGGAGTTGGAATCCGTCTTCTCGGTATGGGGAGCGCCCACGCCGTGTATGGGCACCTGGTACCTGGTTCGTACCCGACGATCACTGTTTGAGAGCTGTTGGAGTCGACGGGGTACGACGGCATGGTCAAATGACCTCTCCCTGTCTCTGTAACCCCGCATGGCTACAGTGACTGTCAGGGAGTGGTTGAGCTTTTCAGAGAGTTGTTGGCCAACTCTTGTACCCGCTGTACTGGAAGGACGAGCTCTCCGGGGTCGCCTGCGTAGAGCTCGTTGCGTAGGGAGCCCGAGCGGCGCGGGGAGAGGTCTCGAAGGAGTGCCGTGTCGTTGATTTGAGCAGACCTCTTGAGTCGGGAGCTCGTGTGGGGCGGTTCGGGGATCCTTGCTGTCTGAGCTCGCACGGGGCAAGCTCACAGGCCTCCCTTCGTGGGCTGGGGAGCTCACCCGGGGAGGAGACTTCGTGTCCCTTGCGTTGACGGTCGCGCCTCGGGTCCCGGGAGCGCTTTTACTCGTGAATGGCCGTCCGAGAGCTCGGGCGATGACGTCCCGAACACTGATCCCTCACAGCATCCATCTACTTATGCACAAGCCTGGCAAGTATCACAAATGCAAGAATCAAAGCCATGAAGTGGCTAACAGTTAACGGTGAATTTTAAACTCTAAGCACAAATTCTGGTACCAGCAATAAAGCCTGTATCGCAAATCAGCTTTTTTAGGGAAAGTAGAGGAAAGGGGTATATCAGGCTAAAACCATGACAGGCTTCACTCTACTACAGTAAAGGGGTATTTCAGCTCACATGCGGTCATGCACATCAGGTGTAAAGGTGGAGGTGATAGGATTTGGAGATCTCAAGGAAATCAATTATGGTTCAATGACCGATGAGTGTGTTTTTACCTCTCGTACGGAGGGCTGACAGCTATTATGTTTGCTGATGCTCGTCATGGTCGTCGTGACAAAGAGGAAGCCACGCCTAAATTTCTTTTTGTCTTTTTCCATTCTTCTCTCTAGTCATCCACACTCGTTGTCTCCAGCAATAGCGTGGATCCATCAAAAGTCCAGATTTTGCTGGATGAGCAGAATATAGTACGTAGATCCAGATATGCATTGATCAACCGTTTGTATAAGCTACAAAAACTTAGTCATGGTAATTACGCATGATCACAGCAGAATAAAGCCTTTTTATAATACAAGAGCTGATGAGAATTATCCACCGCAGTTGACTGTTTTATCCTTTCTCCAATTTGGCTGTCAAGCGTGCAAATTTTTTCTTTATAATATCAAAGTTGGAAACCATGTACGTAGACAAGTAGTGTGAACTGTACCTTCAAGAATGTATTGACCTCCACAGAAAATTGATTTACGAAGCGGGCTTCTTTAAAAGCCCGGAAAAATGCAGGGGCCCAATAGGCCCGTGGCGAGGCCCGATATCCGTCTATGGTACAAAAGGAGGAGTTCGGGTTCGCCCCTTAGATCCACTCTCTCACTCTCCTCACTTAGCGGCGTGGGAGACAGCCGAGCGGAGCGGCTCTCCTTCCTTTCGTGCAACGCACCAGCACCCTTCTCCTCCCCATGCGGTGGCCGCCAGCCCTGCCCCATCTCGCCACCCTTCTTCTCTTCTCCCGCCCCGATGGCTCTCCATCTCCAGCAATGACTCTCCTTCACTCTCCATCTCCAGCCTCCCCTTTCCACTAGCGGGGCTAGCCACGGGGCGGTGGCGGCGGCGACACAGCCTACTTTCCACCGATGGCGGCATGGGCATGCCGGGCCGGTGTCATGGGGACACGCCCAAATCCGGTGCGAAGAACCTCCATCCGGGCGGGCGGGCGGGCTTCTTTCCATAGCGGGGAGGTCTGCGCACAGCGGATCCGGTGGCGGCACGGGCGGATCTGGGCGGCGGTGCGGCAGCACGATCCGGTGGCGGCACGGCGGATCCGATAGGCGGCCTTCTACGGCGGCGATGGCGGGCTCCTCAGGCTGCCCTTGCTCCCCGGCAGTGGGCTAGGTCCGGGCATCGGGATCTAGCGGTGCATCGATGTATTCGTCGCCAAGGAAGACAACGGCGGTGGATCGGCGTCGGCGCGATCCGATCTCCGAGGCGGTCTCGTTGAACTCGGGCTTCCGGCCTCGGTGGACTTCTTTTTAATTCCCAAATTGTTTACCGTGGCGGGCGTTCCTAACATGCCTACCATGGTTAATGGATTTTCCATGGCGGGCACTGTAGCCCGCCGCGGTGGTATCGTGACACCACTGCGGTGGGGGTACAATGCCCTCCACGGAAAATCCAAAAACCCCCCGTCACGGGAAAATTTTTTATGTAGTAGTGATTGTTCATCTAATCGTACTTCATCCATCTGATAAATATTAGTATGATTTTGTATATATTTGGCCAAACATGAGAATCATTAACTCCTCAATTATAAAAAATGAGTATATAACACAGTTTCGGGGATGAAGGTACGTACTAGTCATTAATCAGGCTGGCACACAACCATCTTGAGCAAGCCTTGGGATCCTTATCCCTGGGCTCCTTGGAGTCCCTAGCGCTAGTATGTCTTGCTGACAAAAGCAGTCACAACAGCAAACGTACTAGCCAGGCTATAGCAAGAGTCGACGACCAACTTAGTGCGTCCGTAGTGTTCGGTTCGATGTCGTTCCGATACATTTAATGCAGGGATCGAACCCGCTCCTTCACATTGCGAGCTCGGTTCGATGAAGGAGCGGATCCCATAGATCGAACCTGGCTCCTAGAAATAAAAAAGCACGCACCCTCTCTCATCTTCTTTTTCCGTTGCTGCTCCCGCCGCGGAGAGGAAGTTGGAAGAGCTTCGTGGGCTCGAGGATTTCGCCCTCCCATGCTGCGCGCACCGGCGGCACCTGCAGAAGGACGGCGATGGCGACCTGTCAACGGCAACGGCTCAATTATCTGGACAGGAGGAAGCCGGGAGGGGGCGCGCGAGGAGGAAGCCGGGAGGGGAGCGTGCCGCCGCGCGAGGAAGCGAGGATGTGAGCCGGATCTGCCCCGTGAGCAGCAGCAGCGCGCGCGGCGCCCCAGGCTCGTGCCGCCGCGTAGCCGCGCATGTGAGCCGTAGCACGGGAACCAAAGCGGCGCCGTAGAGGGGAGGGGCGCGCAGCCGTGCGAGGAAGTAGGGAGGTGGCGCGCGAGGCATGCATGCCGCCATGCGAGAGGAGTGAGGAGGCGGAGATCCAAGCGGTGTGGTGTTTTGAGAGAGACGAGAGGTGGAAGATGGCCACGGGAAAGAGGCAGTTGAGGGAGGAAACAGTCAATCGAACCGAGTCTCCCGGTTCTATCCACAACAGAGGTCGATAGCACGCCCCGTCAAATCGTTTGTGGAGCCCATATCGAGCCGAGCTCGGTTGGACACACTGCTGATGCTCTTAAAGCTACAAGAAAACTGAATTGAACGCCATTAATGAACTACTTCTGTCCATATGCATAGTGTTCTCATTTTATTAATAACCTACTTTTCTGTGACCAACTGAAATTATAACTTCTTATTAAGAAGTCAAACAGTGCATATATGATTTTATATTGGGTAAACAAGTAAAGATTGTGGTACTAACATATATCTATCATCACTAGACAATTGCATTTACTCCATCGCAGGAGGTGTCAAGTCAAATGGCACTAGCCCCCTATATATAGATACCTCATGGTGCAGCTTCAGTTCAGACCACCGCTCATAACAAATCCATACTCCGTACATTGGCACTGTATGTGCCATGCGTAAGAGGAGGTGCGTCCAGAATTAAGTATATGTCGCATAAATATATATGGGCGTTAGAGGCATCGGGAGCATGATTGATGCTGCGTGCGCTTTTGGTTTCCCAGATGCAGTCATCCAGCATAGGCTATACTGGATGAAACTAACAAGGAGGTGCCGAGATCCGGCGCATTGCACTGCTAGCCTAGTAACCAAATCATGTAAAAGTGCCAAAAGCGTGCGTCTTAGCATACAGAGCTGTTTGACAGCACAAGTGTTACTCTGGTGACACAAATTGAAAGCTGCTACCTGCAGCCACGGATTCTGGAATTGTTGTTGCGCATCCATCCATCAGAAAAACAAACCTGTTGGTTATCTAGAATGAGGTTCATCCCAGGAGCGTCAGTTGTCTTGCTGTAATGTTGGCATTTTGGCAACCCTTGTTTTGTGTGGTTCTGTGAACCTTTTGTTTTGCGTCAGGTCTTTCCAGCTTGTTCTTTGGGTGAGCATAGCCGTGGAGACATTATTACAGTAATGTAGGTGTCAAAGTTGTCTTAAAGTTCTGAGAACTTTTAGCTACAACCACCTGCATGTCCGTTGGTTTCGTGGGGTCATTCATTTTCTCTTGCCTGTGGCTGCCTGCATTCTCCTTCCCACCATGACCCCATGGTCCTGAACGCCTATCTCCTCAATCCTTGCTGATTTGTGCCTTAGAGTACTCGATGAAATGTCTAAAAAACAGTGTGCCTTCGAAGTGCTCGATGAAATGTCTAAAAAAAACAGTCACTACGGGAAACGGAAAGTCGCCGACCGTCTGCTGGCGTTTCGCCGACCACCTGAAAAAGTTGGCGGTCGGCGAAGATTTCTTCGCCGACCGCCCGCGCTTGGCAAAGTGCCACGGTCGGCGAAGAGGTCTCTTCGCCGACCGCCAAGTGGTCGGCGAAAAGCAACGCTTAACAAAAGCGCTCTCTTTGCCAACCGCCGGCGGTCGGCGAAGAAAAACCGTCGTCGTTTCCGACGCCACCGTAACGGTTAACTGTCGCGCACACTTTTTGCCGACCGCCCACCGTCCGATCGTCGGCAAAGATCAACATCGCCGCCGACCGCCCTCCGTCCGGTGGTCGGTGAAGTTTTTTAAAAAATTTATAAAAAACAATGCCCGCATTGCCATGTGGCAGTCCAAAAAATACCGAGGGTTGATTCTTTTCGCCGACCGCCGTGAATCGGGCGGTCGGAAATCTTCGCCGACCGCCGCACACCCGGCGGTCGGCGAAGACGCGCGCCGCCGCCGAGCACCTATTTCGGTGCTCGGCGAAGTATAAATTTTTTGAATTTACCATCACAACTTTTTCTGTGTCTTAGCTACAATACATTGAGTTCATTGTTCAAGTTTGGGATTTTTTAAAACTTTTTACTATATTTTATGAGTTTTCATGTTATATTTGAATTTCTTTCAAAACTAAAATTTGAACTCGCAAGTGATTCGAATAATGGGTCTAAATGATTTAAAAATGATAAACATGATTGTGAGTCTATATTGAGTCCTCATCCATGGCCGACACACGAAATTCAAATATCTTGTGCGTGAAAACACGCCGACTCACTTGCGGGTCGATCGTTTTAAAATTCTATAAAATTCAAACGGAGTTGAAAAATCATGAAACTTGACGAGTTATCCTTATATCACATGTGTACACTATGAAAAAAAGTTTGAGTCGATTTCATGGACGTTTGCATCTCGGGTGGCGCTTCCGAGACATCTCCAAAGATGTGATAACGTAAACTCTAGTTGAGATGTCTAGGTTTCAGCAGTCCGGGATGCAAACTTGCATGAAACCTTTTCAAATTTTTTCCACAGCTTAAACATGCAATATAACGATGCCTCGTCAAATTTCATGAATTTCCGACTTCGTTTTCTTTTTTAGAATTTTAAAAATGATTCGCTACAAGCACGGAATCTAATGTCTCGCACAAAGATCTTTTGATTTTCTCACGTGTCCATAGATGAGGGCTCAAAATATACTAACAAACAAGAATATCATTTTTCCAATCACATAACTCCATTTTTCTAAGGACCTGCGGTTCAAATTTTAGTTGTGAAAAAATATTCAAGTAAAAGAAGGGAAGCATTAAAAATAGTAAAATGTACGGAAAATGTCCCATTTTTTGTCACATACATGTAAACACTCTATCTAAGCTACAGAAAAAATTTGAAGTGAAAAATCCAAAAAAAAAAAAATTACATTGCCGAGAGCGCAAAGTTGCCCTCGCGGTCTTCTTCGCCGACCGCCAGCACTTTGGACGGTCGGCAAAGCCTTGTCCCGCGCGCCCCCGCCCTGTCGTGTTTTTAAAAAAATTTCAACTTTGCCGACCGTCGGGTGGTCGGCAAAGCCGGGTTCCCGCGCCCCCCCCGCCTTGTTGCTTTTTTAAAAAAAAAAAAAATAAAAAAATTTCAACTTTGCCGACCGCCCGGATCAAGGGGGTCGTCGGCAAAAGAGAATTGGGGAGGACTACGATCCGGGCCAACGGATCGTTGAGTACACGGGCGGCGACTCGGCGAAATATGGGGAGGACTACGATCCGGGCGCCCATGACATTGATACGGACATCATCATGGCCACTTTTGGAGGCAAGAAGCACACGGGAGGTTGGGCGTCGCCCGGCATCATCGATCGGCTTCCGCATGAGACTCTCCGACGTCCGAGCACGGAGGGGCGGACACGGACCCGCCGATACGGCCCGAGCAAGCGTGGCACGAGGGCCGTTTCGGTGCCCTTGAGGTGGAGGCCCAGCAGCTAGCCCCCCAAGCTAGCGGGGAGGGAAAGGAGGCGCCGTCGGGGAGGTGGAGGCCCAAAGAAGCGGCAATGGCGGCCAAGTTCGAGGAACTTACTGGGTTCCTTGCCACGGCAGTGGATTGAGTCTCGCCACCGGGCTCCTAGGTCCGGTCGTTCCACGGCTGCGGACTCGGGCCGTTCGTACTCCCGTGAGTATGATAGCAAAGAGTTTCGATTTTTCGTTTCAAATAATCATGTCTAACACCCGCAACATTGTCTTCTTTGCGCAAGGCTTCCACTCCGGGATCGGCGGGGTCGAATCAGCCCTTTGCGGGTGCTCCGTGTTGAGCAAGGCTTCCGTCCCCAAACCATCAAGTTCCATCTTTCCCACCCTTCCCGCCAAATGCATGAACTTGTGAGACTCCCCGCGACTTCTCTGGATCATTTGTGGACTTGTTTCTCTTGTAAACTTGATGTTGGACTTGTGGACATGATGTTCGACTTGTGAGACTCGATGTAGACTTGTGCAACTTGTTTTATGTGATATATCGTTGTGTTTCATGTGCCGGATGTGTGCAATGCGATATATATATGTTCTGTGATTGAATGGATGAGATATATATTATACATGTGTTAGTTTGTCAAGGGGGAAAGCGAAAACAAAAAAAAAATAACATTTTTTCAGGGCTTCGCCGAGCGCGGTGCTCGGGCGAAGGAGCCTTCGCCGACCGCTTTTGCAATTGCGGCGGGCGGCCGAAGGGAAAAGGCCGGCCGCGGACACATTTCCAAATTTTCGCCGACCGCTATTGCCACGGCCGCCGGCGAAAGCCGGCACCTTCGCCGAGCACCATGACGTGGGCGGTCGGCGAAGTTTTTTCAAAAAAAAATTCAGCTTCCCGAGCATCTATATGGGAGGTCGTCGGCGAAGAAATTGTTAAAAAAAAATTTAAAACACCTTTGCCGACCGCCCACCTAGGCGAACGGTCGGGCGAAGAGGAAAAAATGAAAAATACCTTCGCCGACCGCCCCGACAAGGCGGTCGGCGAAGACGGGCGAACGGCCGCCCCTTCGGGCGCCCGTTAACGGGAACTTTTCTTCGCCGACCGTCGTTTTTGGTGGTCGGCGAAGGATACGCCGACGGGTGATATTTTGGGCGGTCGGCGACCGCCTATGCCGACCAATAATTGCCCGACCGTCCTTCGCCGACCACCACGGTCGGCTTCCTGTAGTGAGTATGTTTGTAGGCTATCCAATCGTGTGTATTTTGTACTTCGAGGCCTCAACGTTCCTCAGCTTGGTGCTACCGTGCCGTTGTTACACAGTCTGATGTCTCCCCAACCTGCCACTGCCAGAGCTAGAGCCTGATTCGTCCTGACCCCGCCTCATCTGTGCACCATTCCTTCCCATTTGATTTTTTTCCCAATAAAAAAACTGCTATGAGGGACCTGATTGTTAGCTCTGTCCATCTATGAGGGACTACGATATGTTCTACAAGAATGTTGAGTGGTTTCGATGGTAGTTCATTACACATATGTGCCTCACATATTACAGGTTCATTATTTTGATGCCAGGCTCAAATTACAAGTATCGATATGTGCAGGTCCATCTGTGCACTTGACGCGATCTTAACCGGCTACTAATATCAGATGGAGAGCTGCTAACATTTATTTATCTGGTGAAAATACAATCTTTGCCCTCTATGTGTGTGCATTGAACTGTGAACTCTAAACCCGACACTGATTGTTCCAATTCCAGTCATACGATGTTTTTTTTTCCAAACTAAACTTTGATTCAATTATCACATTTACTTTTGATTACCTACTCTACTATTACATGTACTCTAATTCTCAAAGGGGATACGAGGGGTAACAAAGAGATATGGTATCCATGTACCTCCTGTGTCTCATGTTTCGTTAATAAGATGGGATATAGTTATGTAACTATTGTATTGGAATAGCTAGCCATCATGAATTAAATATGTTCCTCCTAAAATAGGATTGTATCTCTCAATTGTTAAACAATTTTACTGAAGAAATGGTTCAGTTTCATGCCCTATTCCAGCCCAAGCCCCCGTGCAACGCGTGGGGATATTGTCTAGTCACTTAATATAATACATTAGGACAATGTATAGATATACCCTAGCCAATGGAGCGAGCATGACACCAAACTCATTGGGTTCTACCAATCCAGCAACAAGGCAAGTAAGCATGATGGGCCTGGGACTTAGATGCATGGACATGTCACTTCATCACCATCGGAATAAATATTTATGTTTAAGAATTCAGTTATTGTTGCTGAGATGTTATTGTCATATGGTGTAATTCATGATTCGATGCTTATTATTGAGTTTACATGCAAACGTGAAATGCTGAGGAGAGAGAATTTTTTTGTGCTAGCAAACAGTTTTTTTCAGTCAATCCGTTTTAGCATAAAAAGTTAAATTAACCTTTGGCCAGAAAAAAGATTTTTTTTCGAAGCATATTTTTATTTACATGTTTCTTTAAGAAAAATATTTATTTGTTACAAATGAGTATCCAACATTACAACCTACTTCCCAAATGGTCATAAAGTAATTTTGACTTACCAAAGAAACATTTCTTGAATAATCTAAATCCAAAACCTTCAAGTGAGGGCCCTCTGAGTCATCCACCTCAATTTGTTAGACATTGCTCATCAAATAAATTCAAACATATTGCACACAATAAGGCCAGCACATAGCCAATTCAACTAGGCCTTGGGATCCTTTTTCCTTCACCTCCTTGTTGTGGCTCATTCTTTAACATCCAGGAGTACATGCACTTTCCAGATGATGTTGTGATTCATGTTTTTGCAGACCAAAAAGTTTTGCATTTTTAGGTTTGGAACGATGGTTTATAATCATCATCCAACACATACAAGAATCTATGAAGAGACGTGATTGCACTAGACAACACAGGCGACAAGAAAACATTTGTCATTTTACAATCACCAAAGCAATAATATTATATAACTATATATTATAGTGCTCACGGTTGCTAAAGGTGTAAAATTATAAAAAAATAAAATAATTTAGGAAAATTGTAAGGTAAAAACAACATCCAGCATGACAATTCCACATCAAGTATCACGTGTAGTTTTCACTAGTGTGCATGTATAACATCGCTTTGATCGAATGAAAACTAGTTTTCAAGCATAACGTGACCATGTTGTCATTGACAATGCATTCAAGAGAAAACACATCGTTGCATTCCTACTTTTATATCAAAACTCCTACTTTACAATTGTTGGGTGATTGCTCAACACAACATGTTATTGATAATGATATGGTTTTACAAAGTGGTCATTCAACCCGGGCGACATACAAGGGGGTCGGGGGTATTTATAGGCCCCCCGGGCCGTAGTTGTACAAAAATGTTAAGAATCCTGAAGTGAACTTCTATGAGGTATCTATTCTGGCGAAGATGTTCTTCTTGCCTTCGCGATGCCTTGTTCTATGGTCTTCATCTTCGCCACATTCTTTACTCTTCCGGAGATGGCTTATAGCTTCGGCAAATAAGTCGCCACGACCATCTTCGCCATCATATCCGACATGATCTTATTGATTTTATCTTCACTCTTGGATCGCTGAAGCCAACTCTTTGCGGTCACCTCCGGTCTTTATATTATGCCTGTTCCTTTTGATAGTACATGTATCCTGAAATTTATCAAAGGCTAGGGCGAAAGTTTGAAGTCAGAAATTAAAGTTTGGAACCCAACAAAGAACCCCTCGTGGGCGAAGGCCGACTTCAAAGGCATGAAACCTACGAATCATAAGTTTTATTAAAACTTTGTTTCGATCCAAAACGCCGTCCCCGCACTTTGAAGTTGGACTTTCTGTTTAAGTTGTGACTTCGCGAATATCTTCGCTAGACTCGTGAATTTTTTTTAACGGCTAGTTTGACCGTTTGACCGAAGGAGTCTATAAATAGCCAAGCACCCCCTCGCTTTTTTCATCTTTTCAAAGAAGTGCCACCTTTTTGAATTTCTTCCCCGACGGTGCGAAGTCAAATTTGCGAAGTCGATCTCTTCGCTAAGTCGCTTTGTTTCAAAGAAAGCCCTTATTCTTTCTCTCGACTTATGTATGTTTCATTCGCTTATTTTATTGCCTTGTCTTTTTGTTTTGATGAAAAAGGTTTTTCTCTCTTTTTGTTTTTAGAAATGGCCGACAGATGATGTTGTCCCTACTTCTCAAAGAAAACGGTTGAGGAGGGGGAACACTCTCAAGGCGAAGAGTCCGATGGATTGGCAAATGTGTTCGCGCCGAGTCCGAAGTTGCTTCCGCATCTACCGATTTCATATACCTTTGGTCGAAGCAAGATGACCGATGATGATTTTAAGAAGATGGTGAAGGAAGGTTTTTTGAAAGAGGGTCGATAGGGTTCTGCGGAGCCGAATGAGAGGGTACCAACCCTAAACCAGATGAGTGCATTGTTTTCAAGGACCTATTTACTGCTGGTCTTCGCATGCCGCCCCAAGACTTCTGGAAGAGGTATTCAATAGATACAATATCGAGATGCAACATTTGACTCCAAATGCTATTGTGAAGTCGCCGCTTTTATTTGGGCTGTGCGAAGTCAATGAGTGCAGCCGGATATTGATGCTTTCAAAGGCATTGCATGAACCGCATACTCAATTCCGACTAAGAAGATTGAAGAACGCACGCTGAAGCTTTACTTTGGTTGTTGTAGCTTTAAGACCGCTCGTGGTCGAAGCAAATATCCCCTGCCTCGAAGAACAAGTGGCCAGATGTTTGGGTGAACTACTGGTTTTGTCACAAGGTTCCCATGGTAGAGGAAAATCTTGGCAAAAAAGGTGTGAAGAAAAGTTATCCTTTGGCTTCGCGTATGCACAGGAATAGGTTTGAGTGCAAGCCTGGATACGAAAAATCTCAGAATTGTTCTGAGTGCTTAAAAGCTTTTGCAAGAGTTGTGTCTCAACAATCTACTCGAGATTTGGTCGAAGAATACATTGCTGCTGGTATTTGGCCACTTCGACTTGGATGGGATTTTCTTCGCTATCATAAGAAGAAAATTAGGGACAAGGACTATATTTTTCCTGGATAGGGAGACGCGTAATGCCTTCGTGTTACAAGGACGAAGAAGAGTTTGTTGCCGATGTCGAGAACAAGGCTTCAGAATTGCTCGGAAAATATCTCGATACCGAGAGAAAGTTGATGGATGAGATTATTGGCCAAGATTATGTGAGGCTTAATCGTATCTTTACTTTGGCCAAGATCACTTATAAGGTTCGTCCCCTCCCGCCTATGCTCGGGGCAAAGACAAAGCCAAGGCCGATAAGCCTCAGAAAAGAAAACGAAATGATAGGGCGAAGCCGACTTCTTCTCGCTGGTTGACGCCTTCAAAAACTGCTATCCCGAAGCCTCGAAAGAAAAAGGCTAAGAAGGAGATTGAAGATTTACTTGAAATCGTTGATTTCACCGATAGTGAAAATGAGACTTCAGAACTTGAGGCTCCGCTTCTTGGGACCTCTCTTCATGATTTGGAGGTGAGAAATATCTGCAAGGCCTTTGCCCCTACCGGATCGACTCGCACTTGCTTACTCCATTGGCGAGCTACTTACAAAATTTTGGGTCTTCGCAGTAAATTGGGTACCTCGGTTCTTCTTTGGGCGAAGATGATGCCGCCGGTGCATCTGCTATGGAAGCTTCGCCACCGGGTGCTGCGTCTCCCTTTTCCCCTACACTTAGGGATCCAACCTGCATTTTCCTATGAACTTAGCCGATAGCACTTTTATTTTGAGTGATGAGCGCAATAGTCTTAAATTAGCCAACTTAGCCAAAGATATTCATATGAGTCACTTGCTAGTGAATCCGTAAAAATCCTTCTTCGGTTCCTAATACTGAAGTTGCTAAGAGAAATGAAGGTGGTGATGGTTGTGCGGCCGCCCCCGAGACGGAAGTTGTTGAGAACATTGGTGATGCTTTGCCGTTGCAAAATAAATTGACTGTGGTAGCCGGTCGTCGAACCTTCTAAGGTTTCTCGAAGTTGTTATTGAACACTCTTCTAAACGGTTGATAGAATTTTTGCTGGTATGTATTCTTTTTGTACCTTATTGTTGCTTCTTGAATGCTTATCTTGATTTTTCTTATTTGTTTGGCTTTTCTTCTTTATTTGGAAAAAAATTTTAGAGAGATCTTCGATAGAAAGGGCTGAGGAGGCCGCCAAATTTGTAAAGGAAAAACTTCATAAGAGGGAACGAGAACCGCTCAATTTTCCCTTGATGATTTTGATGATGTAGTAGATGACCGGCCGAGGCGGTCAAATGGGCCGGTTATCCGAATCATTGGTAAATGTTGAAGCTCGGGAGAAAATACCTTGTCCTTTGAAGGAAGGTGAAAAAGTTTGTAAGTTCTTCCATCTTCGCTTGTCTTTATTATATATTTATTATCCCTTTTTACGTTGATTTCCTATTTCCCCGATTATCTTCTTCTCTTTTTCCCTTTCTAGCTCAATATTTTCCCGATGCTTCAACTTCATCGAAGGACAAAACTATTGATGTTGGATTAATGAAGGATGTCGCCTTGGATCACCCTACTCCTCGGGTTGTTTGTTGAAGAAACGTAACTTACTACGAGGTCGCTATGTCCATTGAACAACACATTGAAGTTTTGTTTGGAGAGTGGTGTCAACTTGGATTCATTTAAATTTGTTGGAGTTGGGGTGGATAAGCTTCGCGTGCTTCCAAAGAGAACTGAGTAGTAGCCGACTAAATGTATTGATGATGCTTTCTCGCCTCGATGCCGGGTTGAGTTAGCGAAGTTGAACCCATTGGAGCTTGCCGATCTTTGGCATAAATTTGATGTATAAGGTAAACTTCGCTTTTTTATGATTGTGTTGTTTGTGTATGCGAAGTTTGTTTGCAAAATTTCTCTTAACCTTTTTCTCTTGTGTTTTTGAAGGGAGCTCTTGTTAATCGCGGACTTCGAAAATCTCTTGAAGATAGTGCAACTACCTTTGTTGTTCGTGAAAAATCCTTGCTAAAAGAGATTGAAGATTTGAAGTCTCAAGTTGCTTCTAAGGAGAAGGAAAGGGGAGAAGCTGTGGATGAGTGGCATAAGATTGATCGCTTGTTTCACAAGGCCTCGATGCCATAAAGGAGAAGGATAAACTGTTAGAGGCTGCGAAGACAACTATTGCTAATCTTACATGGGAAAAAGAATATCTTGAGAAAAAGGGTGCGGAGATGGATCAGATGTTGTTGAGAAAGTTCAACAGAATGTGGGAGTTGTGTAAGGTTGCATACGAGAGGTGGGGTGTTGTTCCCGAAGACCCTTGTTGGGATCTTGGGAGTACGACCCTTTCTTTAGCTGGCTCTGCAGACAATATGAAGATCTTAGTGTTGTTGTGCAAGCCGCCGCGATACAAGTGTCATGTACTCCATCGTGGCTCTTTTTGCATCTTATGAAAGAGGCTAATGATCCATTATATGATGCTTTTGCTGCTCCCATATTCAAGTTTCCTGCGGATGCTATCAATCGATTTCTCCAAGACTCATCTGCTTTGTACAAAATTTTTCAATGAATATTGGTGCCAGTGTGGTCGCGAGCACTTTGCCTTGAGAAAGTTAAAGAGAAGCTGAAGAAGGTATTTTCCACTTTTTCATTATTCTTTTTGTTGTTACTATCACTGTATTTTGTGTGCTGACTTTTGTTTTTAGCAGCTTGAATTTGACATCTCACAGAAGAAGAGGCTCTTAGGAAGCAAATGTGATGGAAGAAGAAAGAAGGATTCGGGAGGAGGAGAACAAGAACCGTGATGATGTTAGTGGGCTGAGGAACTAGAGTGCTTTGATCAATTTTATTTTTGTCTGCTTTTTGTGAGGAGGGATTGAGAAAACATGCCGACAGAAATGTTGTAACATGTTTTGTTAAATTAATTACTTTGTGCGATTTATGTTTTTATTATTTTGCGAAGTTATATTTTGCTTTTACTTTGGTGACGGATTTTTGACTTTGGAAAATCTTGCGCAGGTTTCTCACGCGAAGCCTCAAGCAAGATATTGTTGTCGCAATGCCTCTTATGATTGCGAAGGGTGATTTTGTTTTTGAAGCTTCAATTTTTTGATGCTTCGGTAGTGGAAATATTGATGAGTTTGTGGATAAGTGTCTTGGGAACCCTAGGGCTAAAGATTCGCACTCGGATGCCTAGGGTCGCTTGATTTCGCAATGTTGGGCGTGTAAAGTTTGCGTTATTATGGGATGTTTATTTTTTATCTATTCTTACTTTTTCTTGATGTATTTAAAGTTTTTCGTTTCAAAGATTCTTGCTCAAGTGTGTCCCCAAGCTTTATCTTTGGGGATGGTTTGCAAGACACGGTGGATAGAATAATCAATGAGGTTGTTGAAGAAATTTTGAGCGAAAGAAATTTGATTGTGTAAAGTTTTGAATATGCCGTATGTAAAGCTTGAATAAGTATTTTGGATGATGTTGTACCTTTGTATACATATTTTGTATAATAAAGAGTTTTGTTAATTCACAGTTCGTTGTTCATCCTTTCTTGTAAAGTGAGTTTGAAGACTTCGATTTGAATTCAAAACTTTATCCTTAGAGAATTTTGAAAACGTTGTCCCCCTTCTTTTTTGCAAAGTAGGAGCGAAGAGTTCGATTGAAATCAAAATTTCTCCTTAGAGAATTTTGAAAACGTCGTCCCCTTTTTTTTCCGAAGTGGGAGCGAAGACTTCGATTGAAGTCAAAATTTTCTCCTTAGAGAACTTTGAAAACGTCATCCCCTTCTTATTTGCGAAGTAGGAGCCAAGACTTCGATTTGAAGTCAAAATTTTCTCCTTAGAGAACTTTGAAAACATCGCCCCCGTGAGGGATCGGTGTTCGGGACGCCATCGCCCGAGCTCTCGGACGGCCATTCACGTAAAAGCGCTCCCGGACCCGAGGCGCGACCGTCAACGCAAGGGACACGAAGTCTCCTCCCGGGTGAGCTCCCACCCCACGAAGGGAGGCCCTCGTGAGCTTGCCCCGCGGCGAAGCTCGCATAGCAAGGATCCCCCGAACCGCCCCCACACGAGCTCCCGACTCAAGAGGTCTCCTCAAATCAATGACACGGGCACTCCTTCGAGACCTCTCCCCGCGCCGCCGGGCCTCCACGCAAACGAGCTCTACACGCAGGCGACCCCGAGAGCTCGTCCTTCCAAGCATGGTACAAGAGTTGGCCAACAAATCTCTGAAAAGCTCAACCACTCCCTGACAGTCACTGTAGCCATGCGGGGTTACAGAGACAGGGAGAGGTCATTTGACCATGCCGTCGTACCCGTCGACTCCAACAGCTCTCAAACGGTGATCGGCGGGTACGAACCGGGGTACCAGTGCCCATACACGGCATGGGCGCTCCCCCATACCGAGAAGACGGATTCCAACTCCGATTAGAGACAAGACGACGCCCGACCACCGCCCAAACCACGATTCCCGCGTGCACGACGATGACCAATTTTGACACCGGGGGCCCGGGAGCTCTGGAGACGGCTCTCATCTTACGTCGCGAGCTCATCCCAAGAGCTCTCCCCCGCCCGATAAAATCTCCCTCTCGCTCTCCTTCGACCTCGATCCGGAGGAACCCGATGTTCCTATCCCCCTTGCGACTATAAAAGGAGTTGTAGGTCTCTGGATCATAGGGGAGGGATCAAGCAACTAGAGAACGATCTTCATCCCACACTCGACACCCTCCGCTCGATATTGGCACCTCGCCTCAATCACGAGACTTGGGAGCTTCCCTCCCTCTCGCCCCCTGCTTGTACGAGCCCCTGATGCGGCGTTTGAGCTCTGATAGTGAGCACACCGGACTAGGGTGCCCGACAGTCTCCTAACCAAGATAAATCCTTTGTGTCATTGTCTCTAGAGCTAGGCCATCGAAGCACGCATTAGCCGGACATTCTTTGTGGCGGTGGTATTAGACCACGGCGCTTGCGCGCGCCGGTAGGGGCAGCGCTAGTGCGATGATCACCACTCAATGGCTTTTCCTTCGCGCCGCTCCCGACGGCTATGATCCTCTAGTTCGGCTCCCTGAGGTTCGCGGCCACCGGCGAGGGCTACAGCATGGTCCTCCTCTCCTCGCCCCACCTCGACGACAACGCCCTCAGCGCTCTGTTCCCGCCGTTGGGGCTCCAGGGGCTGCACCTCTGCCTCCCACCAACGGAATCGGCAGCTGCCTCACTTCAGCGGCTTCCCGTTCGAGATGCCGCTCCTCTGGGTTCCGTCGGTGCCCCCGACGGCCCCGACGACCAAGCCCACCGCCACCGAGGCCAGATTGCTGGTCCCGCTCCCTCCCGCATCGGCTCCTCGGCACCCCGTCACGGTTTGGGAGCGCCGCGGGAGGCCACCTCTCCACCACCTCACAGTCCCGCGTCGCCCTCCCGGCGCCGTGTGAGCCTCTCGAACGTCCGCGCTCCCCCATCGGCGCCGCGAGCGCGCCGGCGGCCCTCGACGCACCGCCACTAGCCTTACGACACGCGGCACCGGGGGAACCAAGGAGACGCGGCATGACCCGCCGACCTCGCCGCGGCGGTCGATGCCACCTCCCGCAGCCCCGGCGTCACGCTCACGCCGCCTCGACCCAGCCCGGGCGCGACCGCCGGCAAAGACCTCGCGGTCTCCGCCCCGAGCCCACGGTAGCCGCCCGGACGCCGCGGAGGGCCGGGGGCGCCGACCTCCTCGACCGGAGGCCATACGCGCCGCCGAGCGCTGCTCCGCCGCCGCGCCGCGGCGCCCACGCGCGCCACGACGACCGACGCGTGAGCCCGCCCCGCCATCCCCCCGGTACGTGCCGGACCCCACGCGCCGATTCCACGGCCCCTCGTCCCAGAGCAAACCAGCATGCTCACCCGAAAGCCGCCTTCCGCCGCCCGAGCAAGAGGGCGACCTCCCGAGGGATCCCCGCCTCCCCGCCGGAGAAGCCCCCCGGTCACTAGAGGCGCCCGCGGGGTCGCCCCCCGAGCCTCTCCGGCCGCCAGCCTCCTCGGCGGGAGGAGGAAGCACGAGGCACGTTCCGCGCCGACGGCCTCAAGATCGGGCCGAGCGCCGGCCGGAGATAGGGGAGGCGCCAGCCTACCCGCGAGCTTGGTCGCCCGACCTCGACCGACCTCGCCGGGGCTCTAGCTCGAAGGGCGCACAAGCGAGCAACGAGATCGACGCGGCGACGACGGCTACGTCGGCCCCCACCTAGGATCTCTAGAGCGCTTGCTTTGTCCTTAGCGCTTCATGCCCATAAGCCTGTCCCCTCTTTTGGTTCACCTAGATGCTTTGTACCCCTCTAAGCTGTGTCAAGAAAAAACGTCCTTCGGCTGCATCAATCTGTGCAGGCACTCGGGCTCATTTTCTCGTTAGCGGTTTCTTGAGCAACGACCGACCTTCGACGACGAGGCCGCCTTTGCTCGGGCTACGAAGAGTAGGATGTGCATCCCCTGTTTCTTTCAAACCGACTTCTCGCAAAAACCCCAAACCCCGAGCTCGACGAACGAGTTCAAGAGCTCATACTCTTTCGCCTCGGCTCGGGCAAAATCCCGAACTGGCCGACTGTGAAAGAAAAATAGCGTAACACGAGTTTCCAACTAACCATCACCACTCAAGTCTTTACAATTCGCCTCAAACACGAGGACTTAGTTGATTCATCAAAAAGGGGGCCAAGCCGCAAACCCCTACTCCTCCCCAGAGGGGGATTCGCCCAGTGGCTCCGGGACCTCTTCCTCCTCGGCGGGCTCCTCGGCGCTCCGTCCCCCCCGGCGGGGTTCAAGACTCCCGGCCCCTCGGCAAGCTTGAAGAGCTCATCGGACAGCTCCGCCGTCACGTCCTCGGCCTCGGCGGACTTCCGCTCGGTCGGCGTCGCCGACTCCCTGGCGCCCCCCGTCTTCACGAGGTTGACGTCGAACCGGATAATGGGAGAAGACGACGCTGACCGCCTTGTGCACCACCTACGCCGCGTCCTCCGCCACCTTGCGCGGGATGCTCGACACCCGCTCAACCGGGTCCGCCGCCTCCTCCACGCCAAAGTGCGGCAAACCTCTCGATGGCGGCCGTGAGGCCCTCTTTCGGCACACCGCGAGCTCTCGGGCTGCTCCGAGGCCTTCTTGGCGGCATGACCACGAAGATCCTCGAGCTCCTTCCGTGCATCGACGAGCTCGATGGTGCGCTTCCTCAGGTCGCCCTCCTTGCCCCGCAGCTCGAGCCGTGTGTGCTTGAGGGAAGCCTCCTGAGGCGGCGAGCTCCCGGCCCCTTGTCCGCAACCTCCCGCTCCGCCTTCAAGATTTTCTCTTTCTCGCCTACAAGAGAGGATGGGGGAGTCGCGCGAGTCACAAGACCCGAAGACACGAAAAGGAGACGGCCCCCGCTTTACTCCAAAGCTCATCGTAGAGCTCTTGCTCGTTATACCGTAACTTCGTAGTTCTCGGACTCGAGCTGGACCCTCTCTCGCCTCCGAGGCATGAAGGTCGCACCACGCTCGGAAGCTTGACGATCATAGGCTGAAGTCCCGACGACGCCTTCGAGCTCCCGACAAGTAAATGGGAAGAAACTACGAAAAGAGCGGTGCTTACCCGCGAGCTCGAGTCGCGGTGGGCTGAGCTACTCCTTGAGCTCGTCCTTCTCCCCTCCGAAGGGACCCCGCGCTGAGCTCCAACGCCGAACGCCGAGTTCCTTCTTCTCAAGCGCCCGGCGAAGGGGACTCCAAATCTTCTCGCATCTTCTCCCCGCTGCGGTTGGGGCGAGCTCCCGCTCCTCTTCCCTCTCGCGCCACCACGCAGGGCCGCCGCAACCCCTTCCCGGGCCTCACGGGAGGCCCGTCCTCCGCTTCACGAGCCGCACTCCAAGACCTCATCCGCCCCGACGCCGAGGAACCGGCTCGAACCTGCGTCGCGTCGATCTCCTCGCGCATGTCCGCCGCAGGTCGACGCTGCCTTTGTCGGCCGTACCCCACCGGCCCTCAGCCGAGCCGGGTCAGCGGTTATATCCCCGAGAAAGGAGTCTTGCACACCCCGAGAAGCTCAAAACACATGAACACCGTGCAAGACGCGAAAAGGAAATGCTCGAGCATCGCGACCCGATACGAACCTGGGCAAGGCGGCACGCAGTCGGCCCCCTCGGGATGCGCCATCATCGGCCGCTGGCGTCATCGGGGG
The DNA here is from genome assembly GCA_015847255.1 of Hyparrhenia diplandra. Classification (NCBI taxonomy): domain Eukaryota; kingdom Viridiplantae; phylum Streptophyta; class Magnoliopsida; order Poales; family Poaceae; genus Hyparrhenia; species Hyparrhenia diplandra. The sequence goes on along the minus strand of JADLZK010013251.1, from coordinate 717,410 downwards.
CGCACATCGTCGGGGACCACGGGCGTGCTTAGAGGAAGGCTCGCCGCGACGGCACCGCACCAACACCCTCGCCCGTCGATGTTCATCGGGTTCGCGGCAAGGAATGGCACCGCTAGCGCGGCGGCGTGGAGGTCGGCGGTGCCCTCGCGGCGTCATCCACCGGGACCTCCTCTTCCGCCTCCGAGCGAGCCGCCCTCGTGGCCGTGTCCGCGCCTCAGCCCGATGTTCCCGGCGAGGAACTCGACGACAACCTCCTCTTGGGCCGCCATCCCGGCCACACACGGATCGTCCCCGAGCTTTGCGAGGGGCGTCCGACGTTGAAGAACTTCGCTGCCACCCGGGTGCTCGTCCGCAATGACAATTGGATCCGAAGAGGAGCCCCGGACGTCCGCAAAGACACCGGGTCGACAGGCTTCCCTCGACGGAGGACAACACCACCATCTAGGACCCCGCCGTCGCGCCGTCGACGCCGCCCGAGCTTGCCCCCGCGGCTTCGCCCCGCAACTCATCGACAGTGGTGCCATCAAGCTCGTCGATGAAAAGTTCAGGACCGCGGGCATCGAGCTTCGCCGCCCGGCGAAGCAAAGAGCCGGCCGCCTCGAGCCCGTGCTCGTGCGGTCGAGCCAGCCACTCAGTCCTCGGGTGCTTCCCAGGATATTCTCCCCGCCGCCCGAGCACGAGATAGAGACTTGGCGATCTCAACCGAACGTCATCGTCGACGGAAATACCGAGGGCGAAGAGCTTACCCGGGAGCCACCCTCCTCGATCTTTTCTTCCCGGACCTCGGCCCCAATGGCACCTGTCACCGCCGACCGAAGAACTTCGGCCGCGCCCCGAAGCTGGCCGAGACTACTTGGGCGGAACCCGTGGCTCCCAGCCGCCACCACCACCGTCACGGGAGCTCGGGCCAGGCACGAGGCCCCATCTTCCCCTCGGCCACGTGGGAAGACGACGCCGTGGCCTCCCTTGGCGGCTCGGCGCCGAACTCCTCGGCTGATTGATCATCGCCCCGTGATAGAACCTCCTAAGTGCTGGGCCCACCGCACCCGTCATTGTCCCAAAGACCTCGGACACCGTGCAAATGCACCCAATAACTTAAGAACATCGGTGTCGCCGAAACCCCGATTACACCTCATACCAGATCAACAAAGGAGTAGCTACAACATTACATCATTTGTTACAAAAATAGAGATCAGAGTGCGGAAGAAAAAATAACATTAAATTTATAAAATGTGAGTAAGTTACATTTGAATAAACTTAACTTAATTAATTTGCGGAAGCCGAGTAGACTAGAAGACAACCAGATCATGTCGTGCCCACCGACATAACCTTGGTTAACAAAGACGAGTCAACACCTGCAACAAGGGTTAACAAACCCTGAGTACGGGAGTACTCAACAAGACTTAACCGACTAAAGAAAAATAGGAGAAGACTCAGGAATGCAGGCTATAGGAATCGGGGTAAGATCAAGGACTCTTTTTGCATAAAAGCTTACTAAGAGTAGATCCTTACTTTCAAAGTTTTATCTTAAATTTAGTGAAACCTCTCTTCTAGGTGATCATCTACTAAAGCAATCACTTTCCAACCAAACCATCATTATTACTAGCTTCAAGGTTCCATATGTTAACTACGATGGAGGTGCGAGGATCAAGTCTCCTTTTATCGTGGAGCCAACGACGATTCGAATCACTTGTAACCCGGTTGGGGATACCTCACCACACGATATATATGTAGCACCCAAGCTTGCATATATCAACCATCTCCGAGTTCATTCAAAAACGGAACGAGGCCTACGCCACCCGAGAATACAAGCACTCCTCCAACCTGGGACTTTAACCCACTGAGGGTATCTTGTAATCCCGCCATCTCTCCACTCCCGGTCGCGTGGTTGCCATTCCCCGATTTGACACACCCCCCGAGATCAGGCTTACCCAAAGTATGTGGCGATATACAAAGTTCATGATCCAAGGGCCAACCAACGAACGATGCTTAACCGACACGGTAGGAAACACTACAAAGAGACTCCCTTCTCAATGCAAGTTACCCGACCGGTCTCAAATTAACTTATCTTCCATACTATATTGTGAATCATTATAGAAGAACTTTGTAAAACAATTAAAAGCATCCTAACTTTAAGCAAGGCTTAACATCTAAGCATTTTCAAAAAAAAAAAACAGGTTATCAAGGATGATAATTCAATAACAAGGTAGGTCATGCAGCAAATAGGTTTTCACTCAACTCCTATTCACCTAATGCATCATATCATCAACATAAGTGATATAAAACTTTGTAAAAATAACAAGGAAGGGTTTAAATGCATCCGGGGCTTGCCTTCAAATGAAGTAGCACTTTCGGGTTCGGGATCCGTTCCACGATATCAAATCCAACCTCCACGGGACACCGAACTTCCTCGAAAACTTCCTCGACTTTGAAACCCACACTATCGTTCTCTACACGAAGTAGAATGCATGCTTCAATATGATGCCATAATGATAAACATGATGCTTGAAAGTGCAAGAAAATAAACATCAACTTGAGTACAACTTTCCTTCACGATAAAGTTGCAACCTAACAAAACCAACTTGTTGAGCTACTCTACAAGATATCATCACCATTGCCTAAGGAGTTCTCAAGGACCATCTTTTTCATGTATGATTCTAACTCACAAAACAACCCTAAATTACTTCACTAAAAAAACACTTATTTTCTCTAAATAAAACAAAGCATAAAATAGAAAATAATTTAAATATCTCAAAATGATCCCAAACTTTTTCTACAGATGGGTCCTATCATAAAACAGTTCAAAAATAAAATTTCAAGAATTTTGGAAATCTAGATTAATTTATAAAATTCACCAAAGATCCCTTTTTAATTAAAGCTAGTAATTTTAAAACATGTCAAAACAGTTTAAAATTCAAGTTTGAAAATTTTTCCTATATTCTAGACATCATGAACAGCTTCTACAAAAATTTTCGTAATTTTCTAAGCTCGGATAAATTTCTACAAAATTTGGAAGAAACTAAACTATTCACAATTAAATAAAATTGGAAAACGAAACTTAAATTGAAAAACTGGACACCGGGCGAATCCGGTCCGATTCGCCCAATAACACCTGCAGACCGCAGCCCAGCGGCGGCCGCCCAGGCGGTACCGGCAGATTTACAAAAAGGTCCCCGTTTTCTATGAAATTTACAAAAAAAACCACGTGCACTATTCATCCGAGTCACGAAGTTTTGCGTAGGGACCCCCTCGAATGTTTTCCTATTCCTGTTTTCATAGGTCCCCGGCCACTCCCGTTTTGACCACGACAACGGCGGGCGGTTGACCGACGATTCCTCGCCGACGGTGACCTCGCCGGCGACGAGGTCGGCACCGACATGCTCTACGCGACCTGCGCGCATCGATCCCCAGCCACAAACGCGGCGACAAAGGAACACCGCACACTTTCGCCGACGGCCATGGCGGCAAAGCGGCGTAGATGCGCGCACGCTGGAGCTCGCCGGAGAGTTCCGCGGGCCGACAAGCACGGCAACACGGCAGCACATCCGGGCGACCCTTTCCCCTAACCTAATCGACCTAGACCAGCCCCCTAACTAGCACGCCACGCGGGCCAAAAATGAGTGGCACCGTTTGCCCGGTCGGCATCCGACGCTCCGGCGTTAAGATGCGCGAATCGAAAAAAATAAAGACATGGTAGGCACTAGAAACTCACCGCGACCCGATGCTCACGCCGGGTTGGACCGGAGACGGGGCGGAGGTGGGTTGTCGACGGTGACAATGGGCGCGGCGGCGGCGCTCCGGGCAAGGTCCACGTTAGAGCGGCTCTAGGGGTTTTCAGAAAACGGTCGAGCCGACCATGATCACGACGTCAAGGCGACTCTAAAGCTCTAGCCGGTTTTGTGCGAGGCTCACCGGAGCAAAGTGGGGACGACGACGACGAGGTGCCATGCAGCGGCGCCGCCGGAGCGTGGAGAAGACCGGCCGCGGCCCGCCTGTGGTGCGAGAGGTCTGCGGATCGGCTCCAACGCAGCGCAAGAATGTTGCGGACTCGATGGGGTGCTCAATTTGATTTGGTGGAGCTTGCTAGCGGCGGTGCAAAGGCGGCCCGCTTCTTGGCGGCGCTCCGGCCGACGGACAGAGGATGACCTGCTCTTACGACTCGGGACACGAGGGGCTACGATTTTGGACTCAAATGAATCGCAAGAGAGGGGTGAGGCTTCGACCAAACTAGCTAGCCAGAAACGGAGTGGGGCTCGTCAATTTAAAGGAGGAGGCGGCGGTGGGTCGGCCGGCGGCGGGAGGAACTCAAATTGGAAACGACGACGTCGGGACCCTCTGTCGCACCGGATAGAGATGGAACATGGCGAGGGCACGCAGCGGACGGATTTGACACGTCGAGGCTGGAGGTGGCTCATGGGCGCGCCTCGAAGCCGACCGGCCGGCCATGGGCGGCAAACGCCCCGCGTCGCCCGCTTCTCCCCCTTTCTTCTTTGTTTCAAAACCCTAGCTCGGTTCTAGCTCCAATTACTCTCAAAAATTGAACTACACTAAAAATCTCCAAAATCGACTTTTTGCCTAACTTTTCGAGATCTACAAAATTCATTAGAGAAGCAACTTCAAATTCGGCCTCTAAGATAATCTTCTTGAAAAGGCATTTGAATTTCAAAAAGAGATTTGAAATTACTTCAAAAATTTGAACTAAACTTGAAAAAAACTTAAAACACCAAAATTGTAGCTCTCAAAAAAGCTCTACAAGGTTGCTGTTGAAAGTTTTCCCAAATTTGGCTTAAATTGGGAGCAATTGAAAAGGGGGTAAATCAGGGGTTTTTAAAAGGACTTTGAAACATTTAACTTTTCTTTAAAATTTTCCAATAAACTTTGAAAACTCCAAATATGAAAATTGTACCTCAAGCAAAGATAAACACTTTGGCTTTTGGGAATTTGATCAAATTATGCATAAACCAAAAATTATTAAAAAGGGGATAAAAAGAATACATTGAAATTAGGGTTTTCGAAATCCAAATCAAAATGAAATTGGATCAAATTTCAAACCATCAAATAATAAATATAAAAACCATCATCCAACCCTATACTTAGGAGCAAAAACATGTGATCAACATAAAATCACTCTAACCCCTAGGCTCAAACAATTGCTAATTAAATAAACTTATTTTACTTAATGCATAGGAGGTTATCCAAACATGCATGCTTTGCAATGCTTATGATGCATGATTAATATTTTAATTGTATATTAACATATGGGATGTTACTGACCCCGCCGGACGAGCCCGCCTCCCGCTCCGCGCGGGGACGTCTTGGCGGCGGCGGGAGCCGACCTCGTCAACGGGGGAGGCTGAGACCCCGAAGAGGCGGACCTCGCCGACCTACCAAGCGTGAACTCATGATAAGCGCCGACCCGAAAGCACGACATGGAAAAAGAGAGCTCACGCAAAGAAAGAGATACTCACCAACGCCGACGTCGGCGCGTCGGGAGAGCCTCGGGAGCCGCCGGCCCGTCGTTCTGTCTTCGTCACCCGGCTCGGAAGAACTCCACACACCTCGCCGCGTCGAGCTTGCGTGCTTCGCGGTCCCCCACGAGCGGCTTCTTCTCCTCCGTCATCTCCCACATACGGAGAGCTCGGCGTTGGAGGAACCACCGAACGGTGGAGCCAGTCTCGATGATGTGGTTCACCGTCGGCCGGCCGCAACGCCTTGATCTTGGCCACGGCCGCCGCCACGTCCGCCTTCACGGCGGCGGGCGGGTTTCTCGCGCCACGGCCGCTTCCCGCATCGAACGTCGCGTCCCGGTGTCGGTGCGGAGGAAGGAGTCGTCGTTCTTCAGATAGAACCACTCCTCCCTCCACCCTACGTTTGCCGGGCGAAAAGTCACCCATCGGGAAGGTCTCACGGACCTTCCCACGCCAGCCGCAATGCGGAACGCGACCGGATCGGAGCCGGCCCGCTTTACCTTGCCCGACGGTGGCCGGATCATGGCATAAATATAATGCTTGAAGAGCTCCCGGTTGGGTGGGATCCCCAACCACCCCTCGCGAGCATGACGAGGGTTGAGAAGAGCAAAGACCCCGTTCGGGCGTCGAATCTTTGGAGCTCAACGCCCCGATCACGGCGTTAACCGCCGGAAGAAGTCATCAGCGGGCATACCAAGCCAGCTCGTGGAACGTGGATTTAACGAGGCGGCGTAGCCCGACGGCGGCTCGGGCACCACGTGCGTCGGCGACGGATGATCCACTCCATCGCCTCCGTCCGCGGGAACGGCGCCCACGGCGACGCGAGGCGCACCGCTTCGATCGGTCCTCCGACGCCGTCGAGCGCCGCCCGCGAACCCATCTCTCACCCCTCGATGAGGCTCGGCGGCGGCGCGGGGAGGATGAAGGATCAAACCCGCGAAGCAACCGGCGGCGCTCGGGTTATCTCTCTCTCCGCTCCTCTCTCTCTCTCTTTCTCTCTCTGATTATGCGTGCGCAGGAAGGGCAGGAAGGTGAATCCGCCACAGGACCCTCCGCTACTTATAGAGCTTCCCCACGACGGAGACGACGAGGCGAAACCACCGGGGAGCCCGCCACGCACCATGGTCCTCCAGAGCCGACTCCGCGGGATCATTTGACCATGCCATCGTACCCCGACGACTCCAACAGCTCTCAAAAAGCGGTGATCGGCAGTGCGAACCAACCAGGCGCCCATACACGGCGTGGGCGCCCCCATACCAAGAAGACGGATTCCAACTCCGATTAGAGACAAGGCGGCGCCCGACCACCGCCCAAACCACGATTCCAGCGTCACGGCGGCGACCAATTTCGACACCGGGGCGCCCGGAGCTCGGAGACAGCTCTCATCTTACGTCGCGAGCTCATCCCAAGAGCTCTCCCCGCCCAGAAAATCTCCCTCTCCCCTCTCCTTCGACCTCGATCCGGAGGAACCCGATGTTTCTATCCCCCTTGCGACTATAAAAGGAGGGGTAGGTCTCTGGATCATAGGGGGAGGGATCAAGCAACCGAGAGAACAATCTTCATCCCACACTCGACACCCTCCGCCGATATTGGCACCTCGCCTCGATCCACGAGACTTGGGAGCTTCCCTCCCTCTCTCGCCCCCGCTTGTACCGAGCCCCCACGAGCGTTTGAGCTCGGATAGTGAGCACACCGGACTAGGGTGCCCGATTAGCCCCAAACCAGTATAAATCCTTTGTGTCATTGTCTCTAGAGCTAGGCCATCGAGCACGCATTAGCCGGACATTCTTGTGGCCGGTGGTATTAGACTACGACAGTCTCCCCTTCTTATTTGCAAAGTAGGAGCGAAGACTTCGATTTGAAGTCAAAATTTTCTCCTTAGAGAACTTTGAAAATGTCGTCCCCTTCTTATTTGCGAAGTAGGAGCGAAGACTTCGATTTGAAGTCAAAATTTTCTCCTTAGAGAACTTTGAAAACATCGTCCCCTTCTTATTTATGCGAGTAGGAGCGAAAACTTCGTAGGTGAAAGGAAAAAGTTTTAGCCGATGTTAGAGAACTTTCGTAGGTAGTAATTTTAGTTTTTGTACTTAAATTATACCTACTTAGTTTTTTTTTTTGTGAAAACTTTTAGCCAATGTTAAAGCGTTTTGCTTTTTCGGCTTTGTGGTGAAAGGAAAAGTAAAGGATGCACAAGTTTGGGGAAACTACTTTCTCATTTATATTTGATATGAGAATTTACAATAGAGTCCCGCCTCGTTAAAAAACCACTCACCCTCGAAGGGGTTTCCCCGAAAGTGGAAAAAAGAGTGCAGCTCTTAGCATGAAATGATAAAGTGCTTCTATGAATTTGAATCGACTTGCTTATTTACAAAGTTTGAAAAGGAAAAACTCTAAGGATAATACTTGCGAAGGTCCTTGATGTTCCATGTATGGCTCAATTCTTCTCCCTTGAGATTCTCCAAGTGATAGGATCCTTGTGCGCTTTGACTTTGTTATGATGAAAGGTCCTTCCCATTTTTGCTAAAACTTTCCCACGGTATGTTCGTTTCTTTTCCTTTTGAGCACGAAGTCTCCCGGGTGTAAATCTCTTTTGACTACTTTCTTGTTGTACCACTTGCTTGTTTCTTCTTGGTATTTTTCGAGATTCATCACAGCTTGGTTTCTTTCTTCTTCGAGCAAGTCTTTGCTTGTTTTTTGGTCCTCTTAAACTTGTGATTTGGACACTTGTTCTTGGGCCTTCAAATTGTATCTCTTAAGTCATTGCTTCATCGCCATATAGTAATTTGAAAGGTGTAAACTTTGTTGATCTTGTTGTGGTTGTATTGTGACTCCAAACAATCCTTGGTAGTTCTTCAACCCATTTTCCTTTTTTGGGAGTCCTACTAGATTTTTTGAAATTCCCACACATATGATGCCATTTGCTCTTTCAACCGCTCCATTGGATAGGGGTATTTGATCGATGCAAAGCAAAGTTGGATTCCCATACTTTCGCAATAACTTCGAAATATTCGCTTTACCAAATTGGGTTCCGTTGTCTAAAGTTATGTGTCTTGGAACTCCAAATCTGCAAATTATATTTTGCCAAAGAAACTTCTTCATTGTTGTAGATGACATGTTTGTTATTGGCTTCGCTTCTATCCACTTTGTGAAATATTCAACCGCAACAACCGCGCATATTGATGATTGCCTTGGGCTGGTGGAAGTTTGCCAATTATGTCTATTCCCCATCTTGCAAGTGGCCGTGGGGTTCAATGTGCTGAATTGGATTAGTCAAGGCATTTGACTTGTTTGCTTTGAGATTTGGCAATTGTGACAAGTTTTGACTATTTCCTTGCTGTCTTTTTTAGCCGTTGGCCAATAGAATCCTTGTCTAAATGCCTTTCCTGCTATAGCTCTTGGGCCGGCGTGATTTCCACATGTTCCGTTGTGTATTTCTTGGAGCAATTCTTTACCTTCTTCGCTTGAAATACATTTGAGTAGTGGTTCACAAATGCCATGCTTGAAAAGTTGATTGTCAATAAGCTTGTAATTTCTTGTTTTGTGCTTCATTTTATTTCTTCACTTCGCTTTTTGGTTCATAGAATCCTCTTAGGAATGCTATTATTTCCGATCTCAATCTTAAGCTCTCAATGATGTCAATGTACTTTGGCTCTTCAATTTTTGCTTTTATTGAAGATTCTGATAGTACTTGATAAAACACATCTGGTGGCAATTTTGCTTTTTGAGCTGCTGCCTTCCCGATTTCATCGGCCTCTTCATTGTTTGTTCTTGAAATGCTTCTTCTTTGTGAATCCTTCGAAATGATTCTCTTGATCCCTCACATTTTGCAAGTACTTTGCTAACTCTAGATCTTTTGCTTTGTAGTTCTTCTCGACATGGCCTCGCCACAACTTGAGAATCTATTTTATCAAGATTCTTTGTACGCCCATTGCTCTTGCTTTGCGAAGCCCCAGCAATACTGCTTCATATTCCATGATGTTGTTGGTGCATCGAAATTCAAGTCTTGCTGCATATTTCATTTTGACTCCGGATGGCGAAGTGATTATTGCTGCTACGCCAGCCCCTGCGGAGCCCCATGCTCTGTCACAATTCATTATCCATTCTTGACTGGACAAAGTCCATTCTTGATGATCTTTTGGTCTTCGCAACTTGTTGCCGGTGTCCAATCGGAGATGAAGTCCGCCAATACTTGTGACTTTATTGTTGTTCTCTTCTCAAATTCAATGAAGTATTGCGAGATCTCGGTGCCCATTTTCCAAGCCTTCCCGAGGATTTGCAACTTTGGAGCACGTCTTTTAGTGGTTGATTTGTTGGGATTCTCACTTTGTGTGCCAAGAAGTAGTGCTTTAACTTTCTTATTGCCATGAGTACTACGTATGCTATTTTCTCAATTTCTGAGTAAAACAATTTTGAGCCGGAGAGGGCTTCGGAGACGAAGTATATGGGTTCTTGTTTCTTCGTGTGGTCTTTCTCCCTTTCTTGTACTAAGACTGCACTCACGGCTTTTTCAGATGCTGAGATGTATAACAAGTAGTTCTTGACCAAGTATTTGGTGTTGTCAAAGTTGAAGGATTTGAGAGATACTTCTTGATTTCTTCAAAGGCTTTTTGTTGCTCTTCTCCCCATGTAAAGTTTGTCTTCGCTCCTTTTAGTGCTTGAAAGATTGGGAAGCTTTTTTCTCCGACTTTGATATGAACCAGTTTAGCGAAGCCAATCTTCCTGTCGACTTTTGAATGTCTTTTTTATGTTCTTTGGAACTTCTGTTTGCATGATTGCTTTTATCTTCTCTGGGTTTGGGTCGATGCCTTTTCTCGAGACTATGCATCCGAGAATCTTGCGTTTTTATACTCCAAAGGTACATTTCTCAGGATTGAGTTTGAGGTTTGACTTTCTCAAATTCTCAAATGTTTGCTTCGGATCTTTCAAATGATCTTCGCGTTTCTTGCTTTTCACTATTATGTCATCAACATATGCCAACAAATTGTCTCCGATTTGATCTTTGAGTGCTACTTGGTGTCATTCCGATGAAACTTAAACCAGGCGTTCGCGAAGCCCTTACGCCATTCTTTGGAAATAGTAGGTTCCAAAACAAAGTTATGAAGCTTGTTTTTCTTCATTTTCGTTCTTCATGTAAATTTGATGATATCCTGAGAAGCAATCATGGAAACTTAGCATTTCACTTCCTCGCAGCTTGGTCGACTAATGTGTCGATTCTTGGTAGAGGAAAGTTGTCTTTAGGGCAAGCTTTGTTGAGGTCCATGAAATCTATGCACATTCTCCATTTTCCATCGCTTTTCTTTACCATCACAATGTTTGCCACCCGGGTTGTAAATTGGACTTCTCTTATAACTTTTGCATCTAGCAATCTTTCTACCTCACCTTCACGGCCATTGTTACATCTTCGGAGATCTTTCGTAATTTTTGTTTCTTTGGCTTGATATTTGGGTCAATGTTCAGCGGTGTTCAATAATGTCTCTGTTGACTCCTTCTAGATCTTTTTGTTGACCATGCGAAGACGTCTTGATTGCTACTTAAAAAAACTTATGAGTTCTTCTTCTTCTTCTTTTGTTAAATTGGCGCCAATGATGACTTTCTTTGTCTCATTTACCATTGGATCTAGCAAAACTTTCTTAGTTTCTCGCTTTGTGACATGTCTTAAAAGCTTTCTTTTGTAACCGCATTCTCTGTTTCATTTTCGTCTTCGATTTCTTGAATGGCTAGGACATTTCTTTTGAGCCGGGGTTGTATCTTTCTCAATATTTCTTGCTTCGCTTTTGATTTCCATGAATTGATATTGGCCCATTGATTGCTAGGACTTTCATGCATAAATAGGAGTAGTTGATCACTGCTTCGAAGATGTTCAGGCTTCCTCTTCCAAAGATTGCATTATATTGGCTATGCATTTCGACGACGTCAAATGCCACTTGTTCTTTCTTGCATTATTTTGTGTCTTGAAGGATACCGGGCAAAGACAATTCTTCCAATTGAGTTTATCCTTTTACCTCGAAGCCAACTAGTGGATATTACGCTCTTTTGCCTTTTGATTCCCATTGCATCCAAAGTGTTGTTGCGAAGAGTATATCAGCGAACTTCCTCCATCTACTAAGATTTTGGTGACATCCCATCCATCAATATTTGCTTCTATGACCATGGCATCCATGTGTGGGTAATCTTTGAGCTTCATATCTTGTTCTCGTAAAAATGATTGGTTGGTGTGACCATCTTGTCTTCTTATAAGGTCCTTCAATTGTTATTGCATTGACTCTTCGGAAGTAGTTTCTTCTTTCGTTATTTGTTGCATGTTCTATGTCTTTGTTACCTCCTCAAATTGTCATTATTCTCGCTCTACTTGTTGTTGAAACAAACTGGTGAGCCGTTGTTTTGCATACTTGAGTGTTATTTGCCACCGAAGCTTCGGGTTGTAAAGTTTGTGTCTGTCCCCATTGTGGCGGAGCTATTGCCGTGGTTGACAATTGTATATTGGAGGTGGTCCCGGTAACACTTGCCGCTGGCGATAGTTTGGATTGAAGTATGTCCGAATATGCGAGTGCTTGCTTGAGACAAAAAGTTTATTGATCTTTGATTTTTTGCCGTTTTGCTCTCTTGTTGTTATTGTTCTATGCTTTTCTTTACCATTGGACACATCTTCGATGTGTGACCAGCCCCTTTGCCATGAATGATGCAATAGATTTCTTCTCGTGTTTTAGAATTCTTCTTTCCCCAAATCTTTGATTGAAACCTCCTTTTTTGGTCATTATTGAAGTTTCATTATTGTTATCGGCTTCGCCGGTTATTTTGTGCCCAATGTTGTCTTATTTGTGTTCGTTGTTGATTTGGTTTACGCAAAAGTGGTGGTTGATACCGATGGTAATATGGTTTTCGCTCAAAATTTTGTGACTTGAATTGATTGTTTGTCTTCGCTTGATTTCTCTATGCATTCTCTTCTTCGGTCTTTTTCCCGAAATCATCGTCCGATCTTGCATATTTTTGGATTTCTTCGTATAACCGAGCAACGGTTGTTGGTCTTTCCCTCTTCAAATGCGAAGACAATTGCCCGGTGTTGACGGTCACCAACCACATATTTTTCCCACAAACTTTCTACCAAAAAGGGAGTAAAACTATACCTTTTTATACTCATATACATTTATTACTAATAAATTCCACTTGTAGTGTCTAGTATTTTATTTTGCAGATTTATAATAAAAGCAAGTGGAAAATCGACCAAAAAGTACGCCATCCCAGGAAAGCGCATAATTGCAAAACTCAAGCCCGGGAGCAAATTGACCCAAAACATCAAAATTGGGCCGAGCCAAGCCCGGCCCATAACTTTTCGGGACGGAAGACGACACCCCACCGAGACCGGGCGGGCCGGCCCCAGGGGTGTGCGCGCACCACCTGGTGCGGCCGCACCCTCCCTGAGGCGGTTTCGCCCGACCTCGGGAGGCGGTTCATGCACCTGCCAAATGGGGATTCCCACCCTTGGATGGTCGGTTTGCTCAGATTAGGAAGGTTTACCAGGTCGGTTTTGGTGTAAATTAGCACTTAGGCCCCTCCTCCAAGTGTATAAGTGGGCCCCCTCTCTCCCTCTCTCAACACACACCACTTGGAGTCCAGCAAACCAGCAATCTCTCTCTCTTTACCACCTCTACCTCTCTCTCTTCTTCTCCTTCTTCTTCTTCTTCTTCTTCTTTCTTCTTCTTCTTAGTTCTTGGTTAGCACTTGGAGTAGAAGAGCTACAAGGAGGGCTTGTCTCCTAGAAGAAAGTGCTTTGGTAATATATCTTCTCTATGGAGCATTCTTCTATTTGCAAGTCTTACATCTATGTTCTTGGCCTAACTTATGAACTAGAGTATAGTCTTGTTCATGTTCTTGTGTTGGTATATGAACTAGCATATAGTTTACATATCATAATCCTGACATGTTCATCTCAGTTCATCATCGATCATCATATGCCTGTCGAGCCATTGGCCCTGGTGTCGACAACGCCTATCATGTGGGGAAATTTGTACAACCTCTACAGAGTATTATTGAATCTATTCGAATAGCCACGTCCTTGGAATGGGCAATGCTAGGATGAGGTCCCCTATGATTAGACTTCCACAACTATGATGATCTGGTAAGGTGTATTTATGATTTTGGTAATTTATAATTAACTCGGGAACTGGCGAGGATGGTAATTCCCTCCCAGGGCCCAAACCTATATTTATACTTACTTTACCCTACCACCTACCACTTCATACCACCACTAACCACTTCCACATATAGCCTCCATCCACTCCACTCCACCTTTACCCAAATTAGGGCTTGCCGAGTAATGTAAGTACTCAACCCCCTCTATTCTATGTTTTTAGGTATAAAGTTGCCGGAGTATATCCGAGGATGGAGCTATCGAGGACAATGAAAGGATAATGCCGGGAAGAGTACACCAAGACGGAGTCGCTTTTGACCGCATTGAGGAGCTACGTTAGGAACACGTTTAAGGAAGAAGTCCAGGGTTTTGTCCGCACTCCAAGTTGCCTGTAGGAATGGAACCATGACGTTCTAGGTCCGCTATATTAGGTGACTCGATATATGGTATAAGGCCTATGGTCTAAGCATGTAAAACCCAAACTATGTAACGTGTTTTTCCATTAGTAATAAAAGTATGGTTTTTGATATCAACTCTATGTTAATTGGGCGTATTTGTGTGCGATCCCTCGCACAAATACGTGTGATTAAGGATCCTCCGAAATGGGGGTCTCGACACATGCCACTTTTTGAGCTAGTCCTTTCATCGCCATGATGAGTGCCTTTCGCTAGTGTTTTGTCATCTCCCCACCCGATTCAACAACGCTCGAAGCTCATCGAAATTGTCTTGGATCTGTTAAGCCTTCATAGGTTGGTATGACGTTGAATTTGAACCCTTTTGGCCATTTCGCCATTTGTAGGCCTACCGATAATGGAGATTCTGGATCAATTGTGACTATTGCTTTTTCATTGTTTTGGTCTGTCTTGGCTTCGCCATTATTATGACTTCGCGATCTTGATTTTTGAGTTCTTCACTCAATCTCTTCATTTCGCTTTGGCTTCTTCTATTCTTTGCTTCAAAGTCTTTTCTCTTGTTCTGGCTTTGCAAGCCTCAAGTTCTTTTCAAGTTTCCCGACCAGTTCTTCTTCTAGTTCTTGTAACTTCCTTCCTTCTTCACTTTGTTGTTCATTTGGGATGATTTCTTTTGAAAAAAGTGTCTCCCGCCGTTCTTGGTGCTTCATTTTCTCATTTGTTGTTGCTTCTTCGATGATAGTTGCTTTGACTTGTTCTTGGGAGGTCTTCCCATGATTTCTTAATGGTCGTGGGATAGATCGTTGCTCACACAAAAACGGTGGGTGCCAAGATGTTGGGTGATTGCTCAACACAACATGTTATTGATGATGATATGGTTTTACAAAGTGGCCATTCAACCTCAAGATTACAAAGGGGGTCGGGGGTATTTATAGGCCCCCGGCCGTAGTTGTACAAAAATGTTAAGAATCCTGAAGTGAACTTCTATGAGGTATCTATTACGGCGAAGATGCTCTTCTTGCCTTCGCGATGCCTTGTTCTATGGTCTTCATCTTCGCCACATTCTTTACTCTTCTGGAGATGGCTTATAGCTTCGCAGCGAAGTCGTCACGACCGTCTTCGCTCATCATATCTGGACATGATCTTATTGATTTTATCTTCACTCGGATCGCGAAGCCAACTCTTCACGAAGTCACCTCCGGTCTTTATATTATGCCTGTTCCCTTTGATAGTACATGTATCCTGAAATTTATCAAAGGCTGGGGCGAAAGTTTGAAGTCAGAAATTAAAGTTTGGAACCCAACAACAATCATTCCATGACACAAGTAAGAATGGGACTTCACTCTGTGTTATATCTTAGCAGCTGTACCCCTTAACCAAGCTTGGTGTTCCTGAAACCTCCAATTCCTACTTTCCTCATTGCCCAAGATGGCAGGTGTATTGCCATAGCAAGATAAATCATCAGTACTGAGGTAAAAACAAAGTGTACTAGAAATGTACAAGAAACGTGAAATGCAAACGTGAAACATTTGTTGCTCAACTCAAAAGCTTGAACACAAATCTATCAAACACAATGTACTGTGCTTTAGCATATACGATTCTTCAGTAATGGAAACTAAGATATTTATTAAACCTCCGATACCTTTTGGCTCTTTCTCCTAGATAATGGAATGTTTAACATCAACAGTTCATATGCATTGCATTTCATTGTATCGCGCCGGTTCATTCATGTATTTTACACATTGCAAGGATTGAATAAATAAAATTCAGTTTAATCACTTAATATAATGCATTACAAGATCGTAGCCTTAATGGAATGTCAATGGCAAGCAAGCTGTTTATAAACATGTTTGCTGCTGATACACACCCATTGTACTTAATCGAACGGCAATTTTCCAACTCTTGCTACGATCCTTCATCTACAAGGGTAAGCCTTCACCAAATTGGATCTGGGAGGCCAGAGAAACCACAGAATCGAAGAACCAAACTCTGCATCAAGAGGATAAGTAAAAAAAAACTTGAAACGGGAGAGATCAGTTTTGGGCGCTTGCTTTAGAAGAAACAAGAACAGAGGAACACACGAACCTTCAGCACAAGGGGAAGGGGATGAACAGTCACAGCGTTCAATAAATACAATCTCAACTAACACCTTAACATTCACAAAAAAAAAAAAAAACTAACACCTTAACGGAGCCGTTATAGGCGACAGCGTAATGAAACGGAAAAAAATATTTAACATCGTAACTATACATCTAACCCTTTGATCGGCATATGACAGTGCACCAGTCTCAAAGCAAGACGGATGGCAGATAAGTGGTGCGGACGTCCGCAGGGTGTGACCAGAATATTCGGCGTTTACAAACATGTTTGCTGCTGCTGGCACACACACACATTGTACGCGACTGACACACCCATTGTACTTAATCGAACGACAATGACGACACACCCATTGCAATTAATGGAACATCAATGACAACACACCCATTGTACATGACTGACCAACCCATAGTCAGCATGTAGTACATCACATGGGTTATTATTTCTCTCTTTGTTGTTTTTAAAAAAATCACATTTGCATAAACAATGAACTTCTCTCTTGGTCACATCTACATTTTATAAATAGTGCTGGAGATGGAAAGACTAGGAGTATTGGAGTGGGGATAGGTGGTACCGTGCATGGACTCCTGTGATCAGGGATTATTGGGCTGCTGCCGAAGTATAGAGGAACGGGGGACATCAGCGATGCCAACAATGTTCAGTATAAACACAATGCTACAGATTGCTACCAAGCTAACAAGAAACAGAAGCTGAGGGATGAGAAGCTGCTGCAGGGGAACAAGGACTCTGAGGACTCCTGACTCTGAAGGATGAGAAGCTGAAGGATCAGAAACCGACTCTGAAGGATGAGAAGTGAGGGACTCTGAGGACTCTGTGGACAATGTTCAGTATAAACACAATGCTACAAATTGCTACCAGCCTGTTGAACAAGAAAGACTATAATTTCTTGGGAGGAGGATCTGGAAGAATTGGGCACTAGCCAAAATATCGCTTTTTCAGTTGCCTTGTTGCACACTATAGATGCTGGGCAAAAGATAGGCCAGCTATGCAGGGTCTTGAGTCTTGACCATCACTCTTGTTGCCATCTTTTGTGACAAAGATGCTGATACTATAAATTATTTTCTGGTAGACCGGTTTTGCACAAGATTTTTGGTTTGGCCTGCTGGAGAAGGTTGGCATGCATAGCATCTTTGAGGCCTGGCGGAACAGAGAGATAGCAGAGCTAGCTGCTGGATTTTGAATGGATCATCGCATATCCATCCATCTCAAAAACTTAGATTCCTTGTAGTCTTTCTTTGAGATGGGCCTTGGTTTTTGAAATTTCATCTTCCTAGCGAGAGACCCAAGATCCATAGGTTGGCAGAGTAAGAGATCCTGATCAGGCATAGCCTATGTTCTCACCTTTATTCTCTGGTGGTCCTTAATAAGCTAGTAGTTCATTTCCTTTGTGTAGACTGTCTACCAATCCATTTTTTCATCACAAAGCTTGCAATACTAAGGTTCCACCCTTTTCAACCATTCTCTTTGAAATAATTTTGCAACCCTGCCTAGAGCTTTCACGAATAAATGACCTTTCAACCCTATGTTCTTCTGGTGATTACTTTTTATTTTTTAGGATACACAGCACACTGGCAAATTTCAACTTACTGATGCGCTAGCGAAACCTCTATGTGATTACTGTTGCTGTGCATGATCTCTATTGATCGTCATAGCTAATGTGATGAAACCAAATTTGCAGGTGTGGACACTGCAAGAAACTTGCTTCAGAGGTAATGCTTCTCCAATCCTGTGGTCCTATGGTCACTCCCTTTATTTACACAAGGGTTGTGTTCTGATTGGTTTAATATCATATATATGCCAAGCTGTGCTTTCTTTTTTGTCTCAGTATGAGAAGGAGGCCAAGGCCTTAGCAAGGACGACCCGCCGATTATTCTTGCTAAGGTTGACGCTAACAAGGAGAAGAACAAGCCGCTTGCTACCAAGCACGAGATCCAAGGGTTCCCAGCCCTCAAGATCTTTAGGAACAAGTGGAAGAACATCCTGGATCTGATTCGGATTCTGGGTTAGTCTTGAGCATTCTGTGTTTTTGCTGTCCAGATAGTTTGGTTTGTCCAGATAGTTTGGTTGAGATAGATGGAGGATGTAGAGGCCGCCTCTACCTTTTTCAGCGCCAACAGGCCGGGCTTTTCGGCCGCAACTTTTTTGCTTCTGGTTGTTTAAAACAACGACAATACACATAGAATTGAAACCTCCTATTTGTTAGCTGCATCCACCAATTACTGATTTGTTTGATCTCTTCTCCTCTTCTGCAACTCCAACACAATGAGATGCAGTAGCCGCTGCACACTACTTCTGCTTGCTGTGTTTTGTAGGACACATGGGCAGTAGTAGGACCGGACAACCATTAGGCTCCCGATTAAAGCATATACGCCGCTTCTATCCTTTCTTTTTCATTTCCTGATAAAAGCAAAAAGTTGCAGGCCGAAACAATAATATGTGCTTATATGGTTATCAGGAAGGAGGTTCGCTTGCATACTAGTAGCATCTCAAACAAAATGTTTGCTTCTTTTTGTCTTGCATGCACGGCACTTGGTTTCAACTAGATAGATGCATCTTGCTTTGTATAACTGCGACTTTATTCACTTGCTCCTTTTTGTACTTGACTGGCACTGGCATTATCAGCATGTAGTGCATCACAAGAGACTCAGGAGTTATTATTTCTCTCTCTTTTTTAAAAAAATTCACATTTATATAAACACTGAACTACTCTCTTCAGCACATCCACATTTTATAAATAGTGCAGGAGATGGAAAGAGTAGGAGTATTGGAGTGGGGATAGGCAGTCCCGTGCATGGATTCCCTGTGAGGCTGTGACCCGGTATTATTGGGCTGCTAGCGAAGTAAATAGGAATCCGAGACATCAGCAGCGCCAACAATGTTCAGTAAACATTATGGCTTGCATTTCTTGTGACCAGCAGCTTGGCAGATATGTTAGCCAGTTCCATGTGCTACAGAATTTGCAGGATCAACTGGAGGTGTTTTGCAAACACTATGGCTTGCACTAGTGCAGTATGTTTTGCAAGCATCATGAACATGGTGGTTTAACTAATAATCATTATTTACTTTACGCCACCTCTGTCACTGTAGCTGAAGCATGCTACTAGTACTGTTATATATTTATATATGCACACTGAAGACCGTCCACTTGGGTTTTGTTCACATTCTTGTGCGACACATGTAACTATTATATACCAAACTGAAGAGTAGTACTCAAGTGGATAGGTAATCCCATCCACACAATGCACCTGTGACGATGCAAACATGCTCCTTGCTGTATGATAAAATAAATTAGGACTTGCATGTTATGGTATATATAGAGCTGTTTGGCGGCAAAAGGGCTAGTCACCAGTGATCTGAGGGGCACCTTTAGCAACGGACCGTTCAATGTTGATTTTTATCTTTAGCAACAGATCGATGTCCGATGCTGTTTATCAAGTGTTGTGGTGTAGTGACCTGATACAAACTGAAATCTGCTACCAGCTTAATTCGGATTTTGGGTTTGTAGTTGTGCATCCATGCATCTCGAAAAACCAAATCCTTAATTTATCTAGAAAGAAGTTCACTTGGGAAATGGTAGTTTCTAGGGACCACCATGAAATTATCCATCATCAAATGAAATGCCTTTGTCACAAACCAGATCGATATGGCGTGACACGTGGCCTGGCGCGCCCGGGCGGTTGGAGTGGCAGCGCATTGAGAGGGAGGGGGCGGCGGCGAGGGCACGGCTGCGGTAGTGGCGGCGTGGCGTGGGCGGCGGCCGCGGGGGCGGCGGGGGAGGCAGCGCGACGGGTGGAGGCGCGGCGGCGGCGCGCTGAAGGCGGGTGTCGATTCGGCTAGATTGGGCGAAATCGACACGTGTTCTTCGCTCGACGAAGCTCCGAGATGGTGTACAGGGCTGCAGCTTCTTGCCGGCGGCATGCGAGCAGCAAAGACGAATCGAGGTAGAGGGAGGGGCCATGGCGGCGGCGGTGGCCGGCAGCGGCGGCGACGCGCCCGGGCGGGCGCGCGCTGGGCTGGGGCGGTGGTGGCGGCTCGGAAGATGGGAGAGCTGAAGATATTTTTTACTTGCTTGCTTATCCCCTAGAGATTACATGCCTCTTGCTTATATAGCCCGAATAGCGGGACTTGTAATCTAAGCAATCTCTATAAGGTTTCCTTATACGATTGGAATACCTTTTACAAGCATATCCTATTTTATTCTTTCCTAATAATGGTCTCCCTTATAGATGAGATATCCCCTTGCACACAAAAACTACCTAAGATAATCCTAACTTGAACCTCGAAGCGGACTCGGACTCGTGCGGGAGAGAGGAGGTGGCGGCGGCAAGGGCCGCCCCCGTAGCGGCGTCGTGGCGCCCGCCCCTCCCGGGCCGGGCGGCGTTGCGTTGTGGCCCATCTAGCCACTCTCGGGGTGACTCCACTTATAGGAGTGAAATCTTGGAAGAAAGTGAAGGACGTCGTAAAAGAATCAATAGTAGAAGAGATGATGGTAAGTCAATTCTGAGCTTTAGCCAAATCTAATGAATTCAATTCCTCTACTTTACTGTTATATTGGTCATTAAATTGAAACGTAAAGTTTGGGACTTAGACGCTGTTGAAGATGCTAGTGAAAAGATATTGACAATTGCCAAGGAGAGGTACAAAGGATGGAGAGCTTCATTTAGTGCTACATACTCGGCATACTCACCGATGCTGAACGTATGAAGCATAAGCCCGAGGACTTAGACATTGTGGAGTGGTACTACTTGATCCAATACTTTGGATCTCGAGACATTCCAGGTTCGTTTGTGATCAAATTTGTTAGTAATTTCAGCTTTGTAATGCAATTGACAGCTTTGCTCAAACACCTTTTGCAGAAAATTAGGGCAAAAGAATTCAAGAACCGAAAAGAAACAAAAGACTAAGCATCTCATGGGATCGAAACCATTTTCCCGTTCGCTTTGGAACAGGTAATAACTATACTAACTAATGTGCAAATTACTTTCTGAAATATATGGTGATCACCTAATGCTACATTTTTGGCACCTTAGACAAACCGTGCTAATGGTGAACAACCAACTGATCTCGCAACTTTGGATGACTACTCACACCAAGAATAATGTTTGGTCAACTGATGAAGCTAGGGATGTTTATGTGAGTCATTGTGTATGTTTGCATCATTAAAATTATAGCATTTTTATATTAAAATTGGAACCGTTTAATCCGACATGCTCCTAATTTCTTTGACATCTTACACCTAGGAAAAAAAGCTTGCATCGAAGTTAACAATGCGAAAAGGGAAGGATAGTCCTTTCCTTACGGGTGAGGAAAAAACTCAGTTTTCCGACTCCACTACTCAAAAACTCTTGGAACAAAATCATACAAGTCTCATGGACGTGGATACATGGCGAAATATCCAACACCCACAAGCTCTAATGAAACAAAGAGAAGAAGATGCAGCCCGTGCTGCATTGGATGCCCAAGAAGAAAGAATGCAGCACCAAGAAGAGGTTCAAGAACTAAAAGAACAACTTGCAAATGAAGCTTCTCGCAAGGGAAAAGAGATAAGGAAGAAAGTAAGAAACAAATGGATGAAATGAGGGCAGAATTCCATCAGCTTTTTGAAACAAGGTTCCCTCTTTGAAACATGTTTCAACTATTGTTTTAGCCATGTATTCCTCTAATTTCCCTTGCCTTCTGTCCCCGCATAGGCTATGTCCTGGAACCATGAATCCCACACACCCCACACAGGGTTTCAAATGGACCTACGACCACAACTTAATCACACCACAACGCTTTTTAGAGGCTGATGTTGTACAGGTAATTCTATTGTAGAGCCTGATCCCCACACATGCTTCCAAATGAAAGGCATTTTGTTTACACTCAAAGTTTCTTTGTGGCAGACTATTGAACCACAAAGCGTGATGACTATAGAAAAGGAAGTTGATCCACCTCGGACCATAAATGCAAAGAGTGCTTCAAATAGGAATATTTTTGGAAAAAATAATGTTGCCGATCAAAGACGCAATTTTGTTACTTCTCGATCGCTTCGAGGACTCGTGAATCGAAAAAAAAGAATCAATAGGTATGAATAATGTTTTATTTGAATCCTCATAATTTGATCTCGCACGTGATGTTTACCATGTCATAGCTAGATTTTTGCCTATGCCTTGTGTTGTGTATGCCCTCCAAAGAAAGAAACAAGTGATGTTTACCATGTCTATTTAATAAACTTTGCCATTCCAATTTCTTTTACCGACTACAATTGTGCTGAATGTGCTTGCAATTGTTTTGATCTCAATTGCTCTTGTTCTATGATTGCTAATTACTCCATGAATTTAATCATATATGTTTTCATGAAACGCTTGAGAATCTCGGACAGCCAAAACAATTAGAGAAACCTTCTATGGCTAAATGGTGATGATCGGCACCAACAAGAATGGCAAGTTACAAAGATGCTTATTTGTATGGTGTAACCAAGGGCGATGGAGGAACCAGCGAACACATATTAAGATCAATTTATTATATGCTAAACAATATTGTGAACTTAGTTAAATATGGTGTCTTTATTTTGTTAGTTGTGGTCATGTTCTTTTAAGCGCAATTCTGGTCATTTTGTGTTACTTTGGTTTGAGACAAAAATTAAATTTAATGAATGTATCGCTTATTATATGTGATGTGCATGCCGTGGAAATAATTTAAAAACTGCTATTCAAATGCCCCTCGTTGCGATAGAATAATAGGCAACCATTGATTTTGGTTGCAATATGCATGATTGCGACGAACTTTATGCGTTGCATTACCATATCATCTATTGCCACCAACAATTGTTTGTTGCAATTGCCCTCTATTACCGTCAACACAAATTAGCTTTACAAATTCCATATATTACCTCGAAGACTAGTTCGCTGCATTACCATATGATCTATTGCCACCAACAATTCTTTTGTTGCATGTGCCCTCTATTACCACCAACATGAATTCGCTTTGCAACTTCCATATATTACCTCGAAGACTAGTTTGTTGCATTATAATATTATATATTGCCACCAACAATTGTTTGTTGCAAGTGCCCTCTATTACCACCAACACGAATTCGTTTGCAACTTTCACATATTACCTCGAAGACTAGTTAGATTTGCATTTCCATATGAGCTATTGCCACGTAGTTTTGGCATGGCAATACTTTTCTATTGCAACACATTCTTTTCGTTGTAATATTTTTCTATTGCAACACATTCGCTCGTCGCGTAGAACCTTAGGCAACCAATCCATTCGTTGCAATATTTGTTCTTGCAACCAAGTATTAGTTATGTTATGTTTTTTTGTTAGTTGCAATATTCGTTCTTGCAACCAAGTATTGGTTGCATTATGCTTTTTTGTTAGTTGCAATATTTGTTCTTGCAACCAAGTATTGGTTGTATTAGTCTTTTTTGTTTTGTTGCAACGCTAGATCTGCCGCAACACCACATCTTAAGTGGTTGCCTCGAGGCTATTGTGACGTTCCAACCGCAACCATCTGACCACCGGACTTAGATGCAATTGATACCAACCGCAACCAAAATAGCCATATTGCAACCAAATATAGGCGTTGGGCAAGGGTCAATTCCTAGTAGTGATCCGACCGAGGCGTTCCTCCCATGTCGTCGAAGCGCTTGCGGATCCGGCGCAATGGACGTTGAGGAGCTCCCTCGGTAGCATCGTTGAACTCCTCGTATTTCGGAAGCCATGGGTGGTGGGAATCGCCCGGTCTCCGGATACCGGTTTGTCGGTCCGGCTAGATTGGGCGAAATCGACCGCGTGTTCTTCGCTCGACGGCTCCGGAGATGGTGTACGGGGTTGCAGCTTCTTGACGGCGGCGACGAGCAAGTAGCACGAGGATCGAGGTAGAGGGAGGGGCCATGGCGAGGGCGGCGGTGGCCGACGGCGCGGGCGCGCCGGTGGGCGGCGGCGCGGGGGCGGCGGCGCGGCAAATGCGCGGCGCGGCGCGGGCTGGGCGGTGGTGGCGGCGGCTCGGAAGATGGGAGAGCTGAAGATATTGTTTTATTTGCTTGCTTATCCCCTAGAGATTACATGCCTCTTGCTTATATAGCCCGAATAGCGGGACTTGTAATCTAAGCAATCTCTATAAGGTTTCCTTATACGATTGGAATACCTTTTACAAGCATACCATATTTTATTCTTTCCTAATAAGGGTCTCCCCTTATAGATGAGATATCCCCTTGCACACAAAAACTACCTAAGATAATCCTAACTTAAACCCGAAGTTTAACTCGGACTCGTGCGGGAGAGAGGAGGTGGCGGCGGCAAGGGGCCGGCCCCCTTGCGCGCGCGCCCCCGGTCCCTCCCGGGCCGGCGGCGCTATTGTGGCCCATCTAGCCACTCTCGGGGTGGCCCACCTCAGTTCATAACACGGGGAGACAGGAGATAAATTTTTCTTTATTGCTTGTTGCCCTCGAAAGATTATAGGCCCCTTTACTTTTATAGCCCGACTAGTGGGACTTGTATCGCAAGCAATCTCTCTAAAAAGTTTCCTTATAGATTGGAATACCTTTTTGCAAGCAAAATCTATTTATTTTCCTAATAAGGGCCTTCTTTATAGATGGAATATTCCCTTGCACACCAAAAATACTAAGATAATCCTAATCAATTTCCTCCTTTATTCACGAATTAATTGCCGAAGAAACCGCGGAAGGGAGGCGGAGGCGGTGGCGGCGCTTGCTTCCTGCCCCGCGGCGCCACGCTGGCCCCCCTCGGGCCTCGTGGGCTTGTCCTTCCGGGCCCTATTTCTTGGGTCATGATAGTGTTTCTTTTTACTCGTATGTGTGAGATTATCTCCAGAACCAAGGACCTAAAAGAAGCTGGGACATGCATAAACTTTCTATTGTTTGTTGCGAATAAAACCAGCACTGTGAGTTTGTTTGCGCATCTATCTTTTGTTAGTGTTCAGCAGTGAAAGAATTTGAATCCCTTCTACCAAACGACCCAGGTGCTTGACCCGTGTGCTTGAATTGTCATCACAGAAACATAGTGAAAGATGAACTCTAGCCCTGAGTTTCGACGTTTCAATTTTCCACAGATTGCATCTACGTGTAAGTTGACCCAGAAATATGCAACTACATGCGGAATTGGGTCTTCTTTTTATGTTTTTAGTAGCTTCGACCACTATCAAGATCCATTTGCAAGCTAGATTTTTGAAATCTAAAAAGACACATCCACAAATTATTATAAGCATGAAAGTTATAGCATTATTAACGAATTCAGTCGTGGCACCCCTTTGTAAATTCTTGGAGAAGGTAAATACCTGACTCCACAAATCTATTTTTTGGTCCTCTGTTTTGCAGGTAAGACATCACCTTGACTCCAATGTAGTTTATCAGCTTCACGCAGGAGACAGCTCCATTTGGTCCACCCCTTGGACCACTGTCTGAAAGGATATCCATGATCACCGATCATTCTCCCGGTATCTAGCTTCCCCTTGCCCTCTACTGTGGCTGACCTTTGGTTTCCTGGCACCGAGTCACCCCTGCAGATCGGGTCGCCGCTGCAACAGCAGCCATGCAGATGGCGCTTGTGCATGAGAATGCACGCCAGTCTGCGGCGGTGCGATTACAGGCTGCAGCACGCGCTGTTAGTGCGGCGCAGGCTGCAAGAGACACTACAAGAGGAACACCCCTCTAGCAACGCATATATATGTTGTTAAAAGCCTAAATAAGTGTTTCTAGGGTCTATACCAACACATGTTTATGCGTTGCTAGAAGTGGCGTTGCAAGCTACTATTGCATCACATATATATGCGTTGGTAAGAGAGGTGTATATGTGTTGCAAGCTAGCAACGGATGTGCCTACGCTTCCCCAACACATACATGTGTTGCTGCAGAATTACCCCATATGCTTCATGATCATTATTACAATTGCATTTTTTTTCTAGATAGCTTGGCCAATTAAATATTTTATAATACTCCATACGAACCACAGCTATAAACTTCGGATGAAGACAAAACCAGATAATATTGAATACTTTATTAGATATAAAAATGATTCTTTACATCTGTACATAGACGAAAATAGCACAAAGTGTAATTGTATACAATGATTGACTAATTACAGAGTTTGATGAAAATAAAATACACACTATATCTAAAAAATGGCTGCGAGAGAAAAAAAAATGTTCTTCGTCCTTCAATCATGTGAACATCTCAAAATATCGTGTACTTGTCCTCTGTCAAAATATAGAGTGCATTTGTAAGAACATATACATTTGGAACTGTTTTTTTTTCCACTGAATGTATCTATCTCACTGAAGGAAAATACAAAGCTAATGTGTATATACCTGTTCCTAGGCAACTCTCACGGATCTAAAGATCCATTCATGTTCTGCTAGAGCCCTGCCAGAAAAGCAGTTGAACTGAATTAGCACTTAAGCCATGTTAAAAATAAATTGGATCTCAGTAGGTGCTCCGGTCCATTCTCTGTCCTATTATCAAGTCTAATTGACTAGAGAAGAACGACACCACTTTAAGTGTGTGATCACCATATTCCAATGATCTGCATCTATATGACAACAAAAGGTATTCAGATGAGTGGAGGAATACCTTACGGTTGGAACTTGGATGTGCAGGACAGAGAATGGAAGTTACAAGATGTCTCTTCTGACCTGTATCAGATCTGCCACTTTATTAAATTTTAAGAATCTGCGTACAATGCAATAGTCAGGAGACAGGAATACTCATATGTACGAGAAAATCAGAGAGTGTTGACTGAACAAAAATAGTAAAGAACACAAAAGGGAGTCAGGGATTGACAAGTTAAAAAGATTTTGTTGCCCCTCTGCATCACTATTACAACACGAACAGTCAGTAACTCAGTAAATCGATCCCTTTTACAAGGTTACCGTGGACACTAACCACCATGCCTCGTTTGTGAAAAAACCACCATGCCTCCGCCTATTCTCTGGATTGAAAAACAAACAAATAAAGACGAAATTAGTGGAAACCAATTGGGGATCAGAAGGAATCTATGAATTTGAGAAAGATACAAATAAACTATTAACCAAATCCGCATCTGAGGAAAGTCGTGTAGGAAAATACCTCCAAGATAGCACCGTTCAATGGAGTTTATGGACGTTCTTGGAACTGAAGCAGCACGACAAAAACCATCAGGTTCCAGTCCTTGCCGCTACCCATTCCAATCGATCGACGTGGATAAGTGAGAGACGGCAGCGGCACAACGGGAACAGAGTAGATCGGGGATTGGAGAGGCTGCATGGACTGCACATCGGAGGCGGTTGATGAGGAGAGAGAGTAGTAGATCAGAGATTGGAGAGGCTACATCAAGTACGGGTTAGAGGTTGCCGCCGCAATTCTGTGTGTGGGAGACGAAGGACAGAGGAGCGGGCCGGTCCATTATTTATTACGATGTAATCCCTGCAACGCATCTAATATTCGTTGCAATCCATTCGTTTCTAAAAGGGGGTTCAGTTTGTAGTGAGATGCGCCGGCAGATGCACGAGGCGAACTTGCCGGCTGTTGTCTTCGGCAACGAAGTGTTGTTCGCTGATCACCATCATCTGCACCAAACTGCTGTCATCTCTAGGGGCGCGCATGGTGTTTTCCCCATGGGCGGGAGCAGCAGTTTGGGAGGCATGTTCCTCTTGGTCACCAGCGAGGACACAGTGCCTAGCACCCGAGCTTTTCGCTCCCGGCCACCACGGGGACGTCTCCGTTGGTCGCTGTTGCGACTAGTCCCTAGCAGCCCTTCCCGTGCAACCCTCTCGTTCCGATGGTCTCTATGGGATCCAGGTGGCTACACACGTGCAGGTCCAGCACGCGGAAGTTATCCGTCTTATCTTCAAGAGTCAAAAATAAAGAGTCCTAGTTAATTTCAGGTTGAGAATAATGAAATAAGCCGAGATGTAAAAGACTTGTTTTTAGGTGTTAGGTTTGTGTGTCATCGAGTCGTTGCTAGGTCGCAGCTCGAGGACGAGCTGCATGTCCAGGTGGGGTGTAGTGTTAGAGGAGTCAAGGGCCTATTGGGCCCTAGCCCATTAGGGTTAATTAGTAGTTTGCTGAGGGGCCAAGTCAACCCTCTCTATATAATGAGAGGACATGTATCAATCTAAATCAAGGAAGAGATTAGAAGGAAATCCCTTCTCTCTTGCCGGCCGTGGGCAGAGCCCCGCGGCCGGCGTTCCTAGTGCTCCCAAACCCTAGCCGCCGCCGCCTCTGTGAACAGTACCCGCGGGACTGTAGCGCCGTGGGTACTGTAGCAACCGCCCAGCCAACGCTTCTCCCTCACCGATCCCAACTCTAAGGCCGTTCATAACATTGTGAACCACATGAAGTGACTGTAAGACATGATTTAGACTCATTCTCCTGATTCTTCATTTTTATTGGCTTACTAGCAAGATGTGTGAGAAGTTTTTTATTTCTTGACATAGTGCCTTCATAACGGAGGCCAATCTTCTACCATGTATGGTGCTTTGATCAAAGGCAGCCATACTGATGCCACAATGCCAAGCTTTGCAAAGGGGGTGTCTATGCATTGTTCGACCATGTCTATTCCTTTCATCCAAGGTGAACTTACAAGTCTTCTACATGGAGTTCAGCAATTGGCCACACTGTCATCGTCCGCTAGAAAGTTACAATTTGATTAATAGCATTTTGTGCAAGTCGTAATGATGTATATAGGCTGGACTTTGTTTAGATATGTATGAGAGTTCATGTATTGAAGGCCACATGCAACTTTTTCCTGTTTAAAATGTTACATTTATAGTAGCCAGGTGCTCATCTGCTACTTTGTTTGTGTTTAGGGTGTTAAATATTCAGTGGTTTGTAGAGTTATTAGTAGCACAATTGCTTTGAAGAAACAATTTGTCCAACTTTCCTTTTGTTTTTTTGTACTTGTTTTTTAAGCTCAAAGGAAGAAAAAAAAAAAAGCTGCACAATTGGTTTTTTTCAAAGCAGCTTCGCATCCATACATAGTCACACTTCAGGTTTCCTTGCAATTTGGGACTGGAAAAGAGAGACATTTTAGAATTTAGAGGGGGATAACACCACCCCAGCATACAACCATACAGAAATGACAGAGCAAAAGAGCGTCCATATCCATCCCACTGGAACCATATGCATAGGCATAAAACCATATGCACAGCAAAGGAGATTTTTTTTTTTTTTTTTTTTTTTTTTTTTTTTGAGCTAGGGGACTCCCCATTTCCATTAATTGAGTTTAAGACCATTCAGAAAAGAAAAAAAAAAAAACCAGGACCTGAGCGGGGACGATGTCCCCACCCGTATTTCATTAAGAAGAAGATCTTCCCACCAAATCCTGGAAAACCCCCGAACCCCAGCCCCCGCCCTGACATGGGAGCCCATAGACCCGTGAGAAGGGTCAAGCTTCACACCATGCTTTGACACACGGGGACCGGCGAGAGGATTTTTTTAGGAAATCATGCGTCCGAGAGGACTCGAACCCATGACCGGTGGCTTCCCAACCGAGAGCTCACCAACTAAGAAAAAAAAAAATACAATTCAGAATTTAGAGGGGGATAACACCACGCCAGCATACAACCATACACAAATGATAGAGCAAAACAGCGTCCATATCCATCACGCCTGGAACTCCCAACTGCAGACATACATCTATCAGGCCACTATTCTTGTTCTAATTCATCTTCACCGTCAGCATCAGCCAACAGGTAACAATGCTCAGGCACTTGACATTTCAGGGACAGAGAATGCGCAGAACAATCTTCATCATGGCATCCACCGCTTTGCTCCACTGCTTATCTTCAGCTTTAAAAAGCCTGATCTTGTATTTCTCCAGATGCTTGACTTGAAATCGATAAAATACTACTATAGAAGAAAATTCAAATTGCCGAGTGGGTTCAAACAAAACCAGAATATATGAATAAATGGTTTTACCCTCCATGCACACTGATCCAAAATCAATTACTTTCACTCCAGCTGCTGTTTTTACACTGCAAAAGTTACTAGTTAGTCATCAGGATATAAGATTTACCAGTTAGTCATCAGGATATAAGATTGATGAACGCCAACACTAAAATTGAGAAGAACTCACGTTGAAACTATAAGGATGTTTTCTGGTTTTAGATCACAATGAATAATGCCAGCATCTTCTTTTTTTTTTTTACAACAAACATAGATTATATTTCATTTAACAGCAAGACACTGTTAGCACCATTACATCATTTATGGATACAGAGTGGAGTGCAGTCATGAAAGGGCACTCTAAAGCATGGACCGGGTTTACACATATACCTGATGGTTTCTGCTGATTAAGAAGCAAGGAATGAAGAGCTTGCTTCGCTAGTTGGTCAGCCATCTGATTATCAAGCCTCCTAATCTTGTGTATCCTGTAGTTTGTTTGCCTCAGGATTGTAGAGATCAACTCGAGTATGGCTTAATCCTCCAATCAGGAGGACTGCCCGGATCTGAGCCGTTGATGTAGTCGACCAGCATCTTGCTATCAGTTAGGAAGTGGGCATCTGAAATCTGCATCCTGTTGAGAGTTTCAGCCATTATGACTGAAGAAGCTTTTTCCATTGACGCCTTGAGAAGACGGAGATAGGAGGTACTATGTCCGTGTTGACCACAAATACTCCCAGACCTGCCCTTCTTGTACCTGCAAGTGGATGGTCTGGAAGAATGGATGCATCAGAACTCATACCTTGGTTAATAGCATGGACGGGTGTTGGATTCCTGCTGTTATGGGGTGGCCCTTGGTTGTGCACATGAGGATGTAGTAGATTGAAGTTAGCGGCTCCTGCAATTATCATGTAAAGAAGTATGATCCCCATTGTTTCATATAAGAGATGCTAACGTTCATTGCGAATATGTAATTAATATCTTTTGCTGGACACTTGCATGATATAGCATTAACACCCTACACCCAGTCATAGAGATAAAGATGCAAATAACTTGGTTTCTTGGAAATTGAGGTATATTGAATGAAACAACACCCACAGTCACCATATTTTTTCCTAATCTGATAGACACTCTGATTATGAGCCTTGAGATTCAACCATCGTGTTCTTGTACATGTGTGGACTGCTGCTAGGCAGTCTGATTTTTCTCTTTCCTTTTCACATGTGGCTTATTTTTTGGAAGAAAGACAAATTGAAAATTGATATGATAAAAAGGAGGGCAAATAGTATGTCTTAGGGACAAGTATTTATTGAATATTACATTGTACATTAAGAAGTATCGTTAAACATTTCCTTGGTAAATGGCTACTGCCTCAATGGCTCTTTGCAGATTATTGTAATCCATACATCTCTTTTTAACCCTTTTTGGCTTGCATCTGTTTTCTATGTAAATTTTCTTACCATTCTCTAACGTACTAGGTCTGGCAAATTGCCGGTCATTTATTGGTGACAGTAATTTGACTACTTTTGTTCTGGTGATGATGCTCTTGATTTTTCTTGTCCACGATGACACTACAGGAGGCTACAGGATTATCGATTTAGATGTACCATTAGTCTCTTATATCTATAATGGATAATAGGTTTTATCTTTTTGATCTTTTTTTGTTATAAAAGTTGTGTCTCAATTGTTGTTTTATCACCCTCTAAAGTACCTTTGTGATCTCTTAAATTTTACTCAATCTTTGACATTTGTACTGTCTTACGTTTCAGCTCAATCATATGAACCAATTTATGTTTTTTTAAAAATTAGTAATTATGCTTTTCCGTGTTGATGAATGAAGCAATTCTTTGCTATAGAAGATAATCCATGCTAGGGCGCCCAAAGGGCGCCTGATGTTCTAGATTTATTACTAACATGCGTGAAGTCATTTCACCGTTCTCAACTACGGGACTGGATTTTACATATTGGTTCCTCTCTTTATATACTTCCAAGTGAAGTTCTATGGTTTCATTTCACCACTCTCAACAAACTTGATGATAGATTGCGTGCAGTGGTGTATCCTGATCAAGATAAGCACAATGCTACTTGTGATACATGATATTGGCCGTAATAAGAATCTCATTACTACCTGTGACATAGGAGTTAGAGGCATTAGGAGCATGGCAGATGCTGTTAGAACTTGAACCACATCTCGATTGAAAGCTTTTTGAGCACATTTGAACAGGCAACTTGGAAGAGAGGAGCGGCTTGCTTACGTCCAATATAACCAGAGCCACTAGTTAAGTGCTGCACTTTTTTTGTAGACAAAAGAGGCATCGTTTCTGTTGCAACCGATGTAGATGAAGGAAACTCTGAAGTTGGTACTGCTACAGACATATTGTTTCAGATTGGGATTACCTATTATTTTTATTCTTTTGTGGGTTGGAATTTGTCCTAGACTGCGGTGATTCTTCAAGAACTGTAAGAAGGAGGTTTGGTCCTCCATTACCTTTCTCTAAAATAGAAGGAAAAATGCATTTCCTCATATGCATCACATACAGTTGATGCCATGGCACAAGTTCATATATTCTGGCACATTAAAACAACAACAACAATATAACCTTTAGTCCCAAGCTAGTTGGGGTAGGCACATTATGTGCATATTATTTTTCATTATTAAGGAATGGTTGTTCACATTGTATATGTACCAAAATAAACAAATCAGTTAATGCGGACACATTATTTCACACCGCTAAAAAATGAACTGCAGATGCGTTGGCCACTTCCTGTTAATAGTCTAAACCCACAGCATTATGCTGGTCCAGAACTAAGGCATGTAGGCTGTGTGGCTAATTCTGATCTTCATGGTAGATATGACTCATCATGCATGTTCTATGAAAAAAGAAGAGTAGGTACTGGCATTTATTTGCTTGTTCCATCAATACATTATTGGCACTAGCACTAACTACATGTACAAAATAGAAGTTTTATATCTTTCTTCTTTCATCTCAAGAGCTATATTGAAATGCACGCTTAAATTTTCTTCAGCTTGTTCACATTCTTGTGTGAGACAAGAACACATAGAGTCAATATATGTGACAGCAGGTCCTGGTGTTGAGAGTTCATCTGATTCAGTTCACAGCACCCTGTAATCGACCAGGCTAGCTATCAGAGAAAAGTAGGAGCTGGAAGCATCAGGAACACCAACGATGCTTAAGAGATTGATAGATATCACTGAGACAAGCTCCGTCCGCTCTCGTTTGCATATGCATAACCGAGACCCTAGGGCGGATAACGCGGTTGCTTGTTATAGAACAAGTTTCTCTTGAAGCATTCTCAATGGTAGCTTGTTGGTCACATATGCATTAATTGGAACCAGGGTGTCATTCGATCAAAGTGATGTCTTAGATGCACACTAATGACAACTATGAATACCTACTGCTGTGCTAATGCCATGTTGGAGGCCGTCGTTGAGCTCACAATCTTCCTTTTGTTATTAAGACAGTTTTTGTGCACTATGATTATACGTAAATGCACATTGGTACGCCTTTCGAGCTTGATTATTGAAATTATTAATGACAATTTTATATTTCTGGCATGTTATATTGTGCCATCTCGTCTCTGCCATTAAAGTACTATGTACAGTAGCTATTGTCACCAGTCGCACCATGAATTTTCTGCTCCAAGACAACTAAAATGGAAAGCCATTTATCCACTGATATATATTTTGATGATAGTACTATCAGTCATTAAACTATTGATATGTGCCAAACAAAATGTGCAGTTCTAGTTTATTATAGAAGCAGTACTTTGTATACAATATTACTCGCAAATTAAATGATATGTGCCAAACAAAAAACTATTGATATTCTTACCTCCATGTGCAGTTCTAGTTTCACCATTCCAAACAAACTCCATGATAGATGAGCTGATAATTAAGTACATGTTCACAGGAGTTACAGGCACTGGGAAAATGATACATGCTAGGTATCTCTGGATAACTGATACATTACTTGGAGAACTGATAGAAAATGTACTAGAAGCAGCATCTGTAGCAGCAGCAGATATCCGATCTTCTCTTCACTGACATGCATCAGAGCATGAGAGTAGAACCAGGAGGACGTGAGACTGGCTTGAGAGTAGAATAGGAAACTGCTTTGCAGCATTCCAGGAAATGCCTGTGCCAGGTAGAGATTTCGCGTATCAACCACCATTTTGCGTATGTATGTATAAGTGGCAAAATGATTCTGAAGGTGAGTCGCCACATGTTAGACTGTGTTGGCAGCGATTCGGTCTCTTCTCTTGAGAAACAAAAACATTTTTAGTGGCAAATTAAATGTGGCCCGATTTTTGCTTACCTTGAAGGCTTGAACACAAATCTACCTTGTCTAATTACTGTAAGCCAAACATGTTTGCTAAACAGACTCCACAATTGTAGTTCTAACTAACAATGAGGCCGGGGAACAAGTATATCTGTTAAGGCTTGGGATCCTTATCCTTAATTTAGTTCCTTATTGCGAAGTGCAGTCTTGTGTCGCCGTACCGCACGACGAGAATAATCATGATCAAAACAAACAAGTAGCACGACGCAGCACACTATACTTGGACAGCTCATTCATAGAGCTGGGCACACACTAGATCCATAGGATAGTTAATTACTAGCTGCATGCATTTAAGATTCACATAATCTGTTTGAGTACCGGAGGAAAACTCTACTAGCACTAGCAGCTAGTCTTGCAAGAGTTAACGAGCAACTTCAAGCTCCAAGCAGGCTAAAATTAAATCCATTAATAAACTACCTTGGTTCATGGCAATGTTCTCCTTTATTTGCCTATTTATATGTGGCGAGACAAGAATCATAAACTTTTTATTCAGAAGTACCAACAGTGCAGGTATGAGTCTATTGGAGAAATAAATATGTTGGTGCAGTTGCACTAATATCTATCAGTAGACAATTGCATTTACTCAATGAGACGAGTGAGAAATCAAATGGAATTGGCCTGTGCACTTTCTTCCTATATACATACCTCCCAACGCAGCTTTAGTTCAGATATAGCGCGAACAAAGATAGCTGCCATATGAGCTTTTCAATAATTAATTGTATGCGGCACACATATAAATATAGGAGTTAGAGGCATTGGGAGTATCATAGATGCCAGGTTTTTAGTCACCGCGACAAGGTCCTCCAGTGTGGGATGGTGGTACAAGCAAACCAGACTGTATGATCTGGGGATTTCATGCTGCATGTAACAGCCATGTAGAAGTGCAAAATGACTTTGCACGAATTACAACACCTGCCTCCACACCATTGAAGCAGCGGGATTGATCTCCCTATATGCTGTAACTGCTGTTGATGTTGTGATTTTTCTTCGGCCTACGTGTACAGAAATTGACGTTGCTGTAATCCTTGATATCTCAAAATCTATTTGCGGTGAGACATCTGGACTCAAGACCAATGTGCATAAGAGTAACATCATACCTATCCATTGTGCCTCTTTCGATATCCGTACAATACAAGATCACCGTTCATCATGAGGGTTGCTTGATTCCCCATGGAAATATTTGGGGTCGCCCCCTCACTTGCAAAGTTGATAAAGGAACAGGTGCATTCTTTTATTGATTGGATTTCTGGTCACCGAGCAAAAACCTGTACATGTCACATGACTGCTGACCTTGTAATAAAGGTGTGTCGATGTATTATTCTAGTACAAGTTTTGTTCTTTACCTGAGTGTTCATGGTTTATCTTACTATGGCAGACCTCTCACATTGGGCAATCCAAGAATTCATAGATGAGCCTTTCTTTGGAAAGGAAGGAAGGAGGTAAAGGGCGAACACTAGGCATGGCCTAAGGTATGTCGCACATCAGAGTTTTGCGTTCTTGGCATCTCAGATCTTCAAAAACTCCGAAGGGCCATCCGAATGTCATGGCTTTAATTGAAGAAAACTGAGCCAAATCTTCTGTGGGCAGAATTCCCCATATATTCAAGTTAGTCGATGTGTATGAACTTTCTTCTCAATGACAGTCATTTGTGAAATTGGTTATGGAGCTCGTAAACTTTGTTGGACAGAAAGATGGCTTCATGGTCGATGTATTTCTGATATTGCCCCACGGTCGTTTTCTCCCATTCCTAAGAGAACAAGAAAAAAAAACACTATCCAGGAAGCTCCAAAAAATAAGACATGGATCTTGGATCTGCAAGGTGCACTTTCAATGAATGCCATTGTGGAATTCCTTGAGCTCTAGGACACTCTCTCTAATATGGAACTACAACCTACTCAGGTGGGCAGGTATACAACAAAAATCGGCATAGAGGTGTTTATTCCGAGGGGATCGGTGAGACTATAATTTTCTGGGAGGATTGGAAGAATTGGGCACTAGCCAAGATGTCGCTTTTTCAGGTGGCTTTGTCGCATGGACAAAAGATAGAAAAGCTACGCGGGGTATTGACCTGGGGCGAGCCGGGATGAGCTGTTAGGGGGCTAAGTCAAGGTGATTTAATGAAAATCAAGTAGTTTAATGGTGAATTAAAGGCTAAACTACAATAATTACAAGGTGAATCCACCTCACCGGTGGGTGCGCGGTAGCCCGGAAGCCGCCCCCCGCCCCCCATGATCTACTGTGACAAAGACACTGAGACTACAAATCATCTTCTGGTAGATTGTTTTTGCACAAGAGTTTTGGTTTTGCATTGCATCTTTGAGGCCTGGTGGGATAGAGGGTCGAGCTAGCTGCTGGATTTTAAATGGATCATTGCCAATCCATCCATTTGAAAACTTAGATTCGTTGTAGCTTTCTTTGGGATAATGAAAAATCCATGTTCAGCTTTCTTTAAGAAGCATCAGACCACAAACACACGCACTAATAATTTAAACTTGTCATAGGTTCAAAACTCAAATCCAGACGGTAACTGAAAGACTACCGCATAGATGTGAAGAAGTGCATGGCTCCTTATTCTAGTATGGTATTGGCCTGGCGAATCTGTTCTTTGTCTACATCCCAACGTTATTCTACATGTGAGCGTTGTTATACATCCGAGCGTTGTAATAAAGCCCAAAATTGAAGCCAACAATGTGTCCCATTGAAAAAATCTGCAAAAACATTTTTCGGTTGATGTTACAACACACCGTATACTTCCTCGTGATTCAAATTGCCTAGCAATTGCTGTCCAAACCAATAATATTCTTATATGGTTTTATGGAATGAGGTTGGCTTGCATACTAGCCAAGTTGAAAAAATCTCAATTAAAATGTGTTTTTTTTTGTCTTGCATGCACGGCACTCTATTTGGTCCAAGTTGACGGCTTTAGCATATATGATGCTTTTCGCGTGGGACCTGTGGACTACAGCGATTCTCAATGGAAGCTAAGATGTTTTAACCTTTAGTTACCTTTTGGCTTTTTCCAAGATAATGGAGGGAAACTTAAATAGTTCGTATGCATTACATTCCATGTTATCGCACAGTTTCGTTCAAGTAATTTACACACATTGCAAGGTATGAAGTTCAGTGTTTAACTATATTGACAACAATGGATTAATCACTTAACACAAAGCATTACAGTATCACTTAACATGGCAACGCAAGCAAGCTGTGTGATTAATTCCAGTATGTTGGACAGTTGCATCTTGCTCTGTACAACTGCGGCTTTATTCAATTGCTCCTTTCGTACTTGACTGGCACTGGCATTATCGGCATTTTCTCCCTTTTTAAAAAAAAAAAATCACATTTATATAAACACTGAACTACTCTCTTCGGGCGTATCTACATTTTATAAATAGAGCAGGAGATGGAAAGACTAGGAGTATTGGAGTGGGGATAGGTACTGCCATGCATGGACTCCTGTGACCTGGGATTATTGGAACTCGCATGGTACCAAACCCATTATGTAGCACTTAATAGGAACGGGAGACATCAGCAATGCCAACAATGTTCAGTGTACACTCCGGTTTGCATGTCTTGTGACCGGCAGCTTGGCAGATATCGGAGCCAGTATTAAGTGCTACATTTTTTCTGGACGTGCCTGCCTTCAAAGTGCTAGGATTATTAGCAGCAGCGCCTCATGGTCAGCTGGAGGACCTAGAAGACCGTGGAGAGGTCCCGCGGGATGGTGACGAACATCACCCGCGCTGGCGCAGGAGAGGGAAGTGGTGGCATCCGCGGAGCTATCGGGCACTGGGCGTGTGACAATGGCAACCTGCTCCCCTCGATGTCGCCATCAACGGCTCCTCTTCCTCCTCTGCCACCAGAAGTCTCCGCGCGCAAGAGAGAGGAATCGACTCGACGCCGGCGCTTGGTGTCGATAGCGTGGGTGTACCAGATCCATCGCCTCGACGCTGGCCTCCTGCATCATGAGTCTAGTGAAGTCTTGTGGCCTCGAAGGGAACAAACACTCGAAGTCTTATCTAGACGTGGCTTCTACATTTTTTAGTATCTTTACTTATTATTTTGTTTGTCACGTCAACAAAATGTCTATGCGACACTGTAATTAATAGAGACAGATTCGACGATGAAGTCTATATTGTGAATGCCCTTATTGCAACAAATTCAGTACGTCTCATGTCACCATACGTGCTGCCTGACACGAAGTTATTTTTTGTTGCTACAAGACATGAGTAAACACGACACAAACAAACAAGCGTGAAGAAGCGCACTGGGCTGGGCCAGCACTTAGATTAGGCATTGATAGAACTGAGCCCACATGATTCATTAAGATTCGCATAAACTGTTTGAAAGTACCGGAGCAAAACTCTACTAGTTAGTCTAGCAAGAGTCAATCACCAATTTCAAGCTTCAAGCAACCTGAAATCAAAGCCAGTAATAAACTACTTCTGTTCATGACAATATTCTAATTTATTCGCCTATTTATCTGTAGGGTACTAGAACCATGACTTGTTACTGAGAAGTACTACAGTGCAGTAATGATGCTGTTGGAGAAATAAATATACTGGTGCAGTGTCAGTAATGTTTGCCAGTAGACAACTGTATTTACTTGATGACACGAGTGACAAATCAAACGGCACTGGCCTGTGCATTTTGGTTCCTATATATACATATATACCTCCCAACGCAGCTTTTGTTCAGATCACCATTCAGAACAAACTCATTGATACATTCTGTTTAGCTTGAACAAAGGTAGATATTGGAAGTCTGATTAAGTGTATCCGGCAAATATATAGGAGGGCATTTGGAATGTGATAGATGCCAAGTCTTCCGTTTGTGCAATGGAGTCATCCAGCATGGGCCGGTCCTACAAGCAACTCAGACAGCATGATCTGGTACTTGCTACTTTAGACGGATTCTTGACCTGATAGAAACAAAAAGCTGGTACCAGCTCTTAGATATGTTGGTTGCCTTTGAGATAGTGAAACAAATTCTCCTTCAAATATGTTTTACTTGCTACTACAACCCTGTGATCGACATTCCATAACATTGATATGACAGACACTCTGCAGCGGCAGCAAAGATGTTTGGTCCAAGATTGAGGGGCTTTAGCATATACGATTCTTTTCGGGGGACCTGTGGACTATATCAAACGATTCTTGAGTAATGAACACTAAGATATTTATTAAACCTTTCTCCAAGATAATGGAATTTGTAACATCTACTGTTCGTATGCATTGCATTTCATGGTATCACACATGTTCATTCATGTATTTGACACATTGCAAGGATTGAATAAATAAAATTCATTTTAATCAATTAATATAATGCATTACAAGATCGTAGCCTTAATGGAACGTCAATGACAAAACACCCAATGTGTTGTGCTGATCGAGCAGCAAAGGCAAGCAAGCTGTTTATAAACATGTTTGCTGCCGCTGATACACACCCATTGTACTTAATGGAACGACAATGACAACACACCCATTGCAATTAATGGAATGTCAATGACAAAACACCCATTGTACGTGACTGACGCACCCATTATCAGCGTGTAGTACATCACAGGGGTTATTATTTCTCTCTTT
Organism: Hyparrhenia diplandra; assembly: GCA_015847255.1. Classification (NCBI taxonomy): domain Eukaryota; kingdom Viridiplantae; phylum Streptophyta; class Magnoliopsida; order Poales; family Poaceae; genus Hyparrhenia; species Hyparrhenia diplandra. Next base: position 677,475 of record JADLZK010013251.1, on the reverse strand, counting down.
TTTTTTTTAAAAAATCACATTTGTATAAACACTGAACTTCTCTCTTGGTCACAACTACATCGGGGTTATTAAAACCTCCTGCGTCCTGCTCGCACGAGAGCATTCGGGCATCCGTGGCTCATTCCTGTGCGGGACGCGTCGCCTCAACATGTTTTTGGAAAAAAACCCTTTACGTTCATGGAAATCCCAATTTGCTTGCGATCTATGGTGTTCACGTTCAATTATTTTCATATATAAAACCCTGTTGTACTGTTTATTTCAACGAGAAGAAGAATTTCTCCTCATTTTTATGAAAAAACGCCCGCAAAGCAGTTTGGCAGAGAGCACCCCTTCCAGCCACAATCCCTCGGCTGGCTTCCCGTTCATTCTCCTCTCCACCCCCCGCCCGTCGCTGCTCGCCTCCACATCTCCCGGCGCCCGTCGCTCGACCATGGGGAGCCATGCGAGATCCGTGTGCGCAGATCGGGAAGAGCTCGCCGGCCTTCGCAGCGTCCCCGCTCGCCACCCACGGCGTTGGCCTCCCGATGATGGAGGCCTCAAGGGGATCTCCTGCGACTAGGACAACGACGGCGGCGGTGGAGGGGATCCTTGTGCGAGGTGGGCAACTTTTGCTCCAGGAATGCCGGATCTGTACTCCAGATCCCCTTCCTGTCTCCTCGCCAATAACAAAAAAAAAAAAAACCCTCCTTCCATGTGCTGTGTGCCTGTGTGCCGTGGAGGCGTGGACTCGAACTCAGAGGCCACCATCAGATAGCAGGTACGTACCCTACCCACCCTATCCTTCCATCTCTCATTTCCTAGCAAGAAGATGTTGTTAAATGATAGATTGTTCAGTTGAACTGCATCACGCCTCTCCTCTTTATTTTCTGCTGGGAGAAAATAATGGGTTGAAGACCAAATAATGCTTAAGATGCAGGAAAATCACAAATCTGGAAGCCCTTCCTTAATCCACGGCAACTCCACCTCACCACCACACGCACACACTAATTTCTCTACTACTATCCTCTGCTCCCAGTTCAGGAAACAACATGGTTTGTCCATGTATGCTACTTAAGTGGACATCACATGTTGCTAATTTTTTTAGGATTATTAATACATTTTCTCTCTGCCTAACCATATGTCATAAAAAAATCCTAAGGTGCTTTTAGGTGGTTTCTGGTGACCAGGTGATGAAGATGGTGAAAGGTGTGGAGCTCCTGTTGTTTGAATTAACTTCAAAACTAATGATACTGATTTAGTATTTATTTTATCTCCTTACATTCCTTTCTTCCATGTGATATTTTCAGTTTGTAAAAATATTGCGTATAGTTCCTCTCCCTATCCAGTAGTAGATGGATCTTCTCCAAGAGTTCACTGGGTTCATGCTTTAAATGTCTCTGTTGTTTCCTTCTTGAGGCTAGATTATTAGGTGCCACCATATGGTGACATTTTTACTTCATAATATAAGATAAATAGGAAGATAAAATTAAAAAAAATAGCAGGCAAATAGATAAGGAATAGTATTATTAGTATATGGTTGTGTGGTGCTATTTCCATTTCAGATACATAATGAAGTGCTTCATTCCAGTATGTTACCTTTCTTCACATGAATATATAAGGGCATATAGACTGTTTTGAACTACCAGCATTCGTCCCTACATGGTTTCTTTAGATTTAGATACCAAAGCAACTTGATTTTTTCTGGTATATACTACATGGAGGCATGAAGCAGAATAGGATGAAATATGCAGATTATTAGTTGTCGTCTTTATTGTGACATGTTTACTTCATAGAATATAAATAAGAGGATAAATTTTAAAAAACAACAGGCAAATAGAGAAGGAATAGTATATAGTACCATGGAGCTATTTTCATTTCAGATACAGAATGAAATGGTTTGATCCGGTATGTTACTTTTCTGTACATATAAGGATATATAGACTGTTCCAATGTCAAATCTGCTTCGGATCAGTTACTAACCATCTTAATATTTTACATGTCATACATACAGGAAGATACTTATGTCCATGTTGAGCACCTTTCAAATGCAAATTACGTAAACTGCTTTTCTTCCATTCATGTGTACAAATCTCTAGAAAAAGATGGTAACGATGTATGTCTGTTATTACTTAATTATTACATTTCCTGTGCTTTCTTCATATGTTTTATATTTTCCTTTAATTTTTTGCAAACTCCAAAATGCATGTTTTTGGGACCATAAATGAGACGTTGAATTAGGATGACAACGATGATGAGGAGGCACAAAAGAAGGGTGGAAGGCTGTCAATAAGAAGTTTTGGAGGGCTGAAGATTAGAAAACTCAAACATATATGAACATAATTTAGTGGTGCTTGTGATTTTTATTTAGAACTTATGTTTATAGTATTATATGGTACTAAGATTAAGCTCTGTTCGTCTAAAGCTGTGTAATGTTTACCCTTGGAGATTAATTAGTAGATAAACAAATTATGTATATTGTGATTTAATCAACTTGCTGAAATTTAAGGTTGTGGAATAGAAGTCATGGAAGGGTGCCCGAAGAAGGCGCCTGATGTTCTAGTTTTATAAATAGTGCAGGAGATGGAAAGAGTAGGAGTATTGGAGTGGGGATAGGCAGTCCGTGCATGGATTCCCTGTGAGTCTTTGACCGGGGAAGTAAATAGGAATCGGAGACATCAGCAGCGCCAACAATGGGGATAGGTAGTACCGTGCATGGACTCCTGTGACCAGTGATTATTGTGCACAATGATACAAATTTCTGCGAATCTGTTGAACAAGAAACCCGAAGCTGAGGACTCTGAAGGATGACAAGCTGCTGCAGGGGAACAAGGACTCGAGGACTCGAAAGGATGAGAAGCTGAAGGATCGAGAAACCGACTCTGAAGGATGAGAGTGAGGGACTCTGAGGGGACTCTGTGGACAATGTTCAGTATAAACACAATGCTACAAATTGCTACCAGCCTGTTGAACAAGAAAGGCTATAGTTTCTTGGGAGGAGGATCTGGAAGAATTGGGCACAAGCCAAAATGTCGCTTTTTCAGTTGGCTTGTTGCACACAATAGATGCTGGGCAAAAGAGAGGCCAGCTATGCGGGGTCTTGAGTCTTGACCATCACTCCCGTTGCCATCTTTTGTCATCCTAGGTTCGAAACTAAAATCAAGACGGCGGCGTCTCCCGAAGTGAGGCACTTCTTCTGGCTAGTGATGCATAACCAGTGCTGGACAGCGGGCGGCGACACCGACATGGCCTTCAGGACTCTATCAATGCATCTTCGTGATCAACTTCCGGAACCATGGGGCACATCATCTTGGGCTGTACCCAAGGTTTTTTTATCGGAAATTTCGGCAATTTCGGTGGTCACTGTAGCATTTTGTTTTTAAAATAATAATTAATTTTGCACTTAAAAACAAAAAAAATAATGGCATATCGATATTTGTTTTTCGTTTCGGCACTCACCGATAAAAGCGAAATTTTGGAAATTTCGAAGAAATTTCGCCAATTTTTTTCCCTGGTTGTACCGACAGTCCGCGAGGTTTGGCATATCCTACTTACTCGCTTGCATCTTGCTTTGACGGTCCAGGAGGAGGATGTGCTCCTTTGGTGGCTGCGTAACAGGGAAGCTGATTAGAAAAGAGGCAAGGAAAGGATTTGATACTCTGGTCTTTCTTGTGGAATGGTCTCTCTGGAAGGAGAGAAACTCAAGAACCATTGCAAGCAAGACCTCAACGCCGGCACAGCTGGCTCAACAAATAGGTGATGAGGCGGCCGAGTGGTGCAGGTGGGTTACCGACACTTGGTCAGCATCTTACCGCAGCACTGATGGGCTTGACATTTTTCTCTAGTTGCAAAACCGGTTCTTTTTGTAGTCACAATCGCTTGCTGCCTTTGGGCCGTGCTTGTAGTAATCCACGGATTACTACAATTCTTATTTATGTACTGAACTTTCTTTCCTTCTTAATGAAATCCATGCAAAGCGCGTTCGAGAAAAAAAAAAAGAGGGTAACTGAAAGACTACCCCATAGACAAATAAGTGCATGGCTCCTTATTCTAGTATGGTATAGGCCTGGCGAATCTGTTCTCTGTCTACATCCCAGCGTTGTAATAAAGCCCAAAATTGAAGCCAATGTGCCCCCCTGAAAGAACCTGCAAAAATGTTTTTGGTTGACCTTCAAACACCATATCATTCCATTTGATCCAAATTGCCCAGCAAAAAGTTGCAGGCAAAAACAATAATATGTGCTTATATGGTTATCAGGAATAAGGTTCGCTTGAATACTAGTAGCATCTCAAACAAAATGTTTTTTTTTTTTTTTTTTTTTTTTTTTTTGTCTTGCATGCACGGCACTTTGTTTCAACTGAACTGACATATGTTAGTCAACCGTTGGACTTCCGACATTCTGCAGCTGCAGCAAACATGTTTGGTCCAAGATTGAGGGCTTTATTTCATATATAATTCTTTTCGTGGGACCTGTGGACAGCAGTGATTCTTCTGTAATAGAAACTAAGATGTTTAAATCCCGGTTATCTTTTGGCTTTTTCCAAAATAATGGAAGGAAACTTCAGTAGTTCCGTATGCATTGGAATATTCCATGTTATCGCACAGTTTCATTCAAGTATTTGACACACATTGCAAGGTATGAAGTTCAATCAACAATGGATTAATCACTTAGTACAAAGCATTACAATATCAAGCCTAATTGAACTCGCATGGCACCGAACCCATTGTGTTGTGTTGATCGAGCAGCAAGGCAAGCAAGTTGTGTGATTAATTCTAGTATGATGGATAGATGCATCTTGCTCTGTATAACAGTGACTTTATTCACTTGCTCCTTTTTGTACTTGACTGGCACTGGCATTATCTGCATGTAGTGTATCACAGGAGTTATTGTTTCTCTCTCTTTTTTTTAAAAAAAATCACATTTATATAAACAATGAACTACTCTCTTCGGCACATCCACATTTTATAAATAGTGCAGGAGATGGAAAAAAGTAGGAGTGTTGGAGTGGGGATAGGCAGTCCCGTGCATGGATTCCCTGTGACCCGGGATTATTGGGCTGCTAGCCAAGTAAATAGGAATGGAGACATCAGCAGCGCCAACTATGTTCAGTAAACACTACGGCTTGCATTTCTTGTGACCGGCAGCTTGGTAGATATGTTAGCCAGTTCCAAGTGCTACAGAATTTGCAGGATCAACTGGAGGTGTTTTGCAAACATTATGGCTTGCACTAGTGCAGTATGTTTTGCAAGCATCATGAACATGGTGGCTTAACTAATGATCATTATTTACTTGACGCCGCCCCTGTCACTGCAGCTGAAGCACGTTACTAGTACTGTTATATATTTATATATGCACATTGAAGTCCGTCCACTTCGGTTTTATTCACCTGTGGCGATGCAAGCATGCTCCTTGCTGTATGATAAAATAAATTAGGACTTGCATGTTATGGTATATATAGAGTTGTTTGACAGCAGAAGGGCAAGTCACCTTTAGGAACGGACCGTTCAACGCTGATTTTTATCTTTAGCAACAGATGTCCGATGCAGTTTATTAAGTGTTGTGGTGTAGTGACCTGACACAAACTGAAAGTTGTACCAGCTTCAGATTTTGGATTTGTAGTTGTGCATCCATGCGTCTCGAAAAACCAAATCCGTAATTTATCTAGAAAGAGGTTCGCTTGGGTAATGGTAGACCACCATCAAATTATCCAGCATCAAATGAAATGTCTTTCTTTTTACTCGTATGTGTGAGATTATCTCCAGAACAAAGGACCTAAAAGAAGCTGGGACATACATAAACTTTCTATTGTTTGTTGCGAAATAAAACCGGCACTGTGAGTTTGTTTGTGCATCTATCGTTTGTTAGTGTTCAGCAGTGAAAGAATTCGAATCCCTTCTACTGAACGACCCAGGTGCTTGACCCGTGTGCTTGAATTGTCATCACAGAAACATACTGAAAGATGAACTCAAGCTCCGTGAGTTTCGAAATTTCAATTTTCCACAGATTGCATCTACGTGTAAGTTGACCCAGAAATATGCAACTACATATGGAATTTGGTGTTTCTTTTTCTGTTATATTTTAGTTGCTTCCACCACTATCAAGTTCCATTTGCAAGCTAGATTGCTCAAACCTCAAAACACTCATCCACAAATTATTCAAAGCATGAATGTTATATCATTATTAACGAATTTAGTCGTAGCACCCCTTTGTAAACTCTTGGAGAAGGTAAATACCTGAAGCAACATTGCGAGGCCATCTTAATCAGAGTACATGTGCTACATATATAAACACAATGCGCACATTTAGTGCTCACATGAGCCACAGGTGGCATTTTTTTTTAAAAAAAACTACACATGCGGTATTGATTTTTGTTTTTCTGTATATATCTCCACACAACTCAAATTTGAAGGTGGTCTCTATATATATTTGTAAGACAGAACCATATCACTGGGACTAGAACAAAATAACGCAATAGCGATAGTTGCTCCTAATTAATCTCTCGGACTAGGAGTTAGAGGCATCGGCAACATACTGGATGCTCTTCTGGAGTGAGGGCAACAGCGAATATCCGTCAACTTGACCGTCATTGATGAAAGCTTCACAACTACGTTAGCAGTGCAGCAGATGAACCAATTCATCGTTAATAGCTAGGAGCTACAACTACTCTAGTGATACTAGCTAGGAGCCAAGGAAATGGATCACACTAATTCTTTTGATACATTTCTCAATGTTTTAGTAAATAAAACAAAAATTGAATGTTTGATCAGTCGCAATTGATGTCATCATCCATTATTGGACACAGCACGTGTTCCCTTATCGTATATATCACCAAACACTTGTCTCATGGGGACTGCCGCCCATGCTTTTTTCTCTTTGGAGCAATGTTTTTGAGTTTAGGCAACGAAGAGGCAATACTTTTGTCCTGTATACTTACATGACAGAAAATAAAAATGAATCAATTTACATATAAAATGTGATAGCCTGGGTAAACAAATTGCATTTATGTCATCTCATGTTAATTATTGTGCTGATATCATGAACCAGTAATTCAAACGAGCTCTTCGGTTGTTTAAGCTGACATTGCTATTAACAATGAGTTAAAGTTTCATCCATCTAAACGATGTCATGGATGCTCCATCAGCTAGAATGCTAACAACATAAACATGCCATAAGATTTTAATTAAGTTTATCTGGACACTTAATTTTATTTTGACCATTCAAATTTGTATCTGAATTTAGTATCGAGATGTTTCTGTCTGTACCTATCGTGTTTAATTTTTCTACCATTAGCGTGGTATGTAGAATCGCATGTCACCAGCGCATCATGAATTTTCAGCTGCAAAGAAAGCCAAAATGGAAAGCCATTAACCGACACTACTAATGTACAAGATAGTATTCTCATTTATTAACCTATCCATATGGGGAACACTGGAACCATAATTAATTACAGAAACACCATTTTGTGTGTAGTATTTGATTATGCTGAAGAAGCAGAGATACTTCCACTAACTATCCATCAGTAGATTGCTCCATTTTATTACTCACATGTGTCAAAAATGGAACAGTATTGGATTTTTGCTTTTGATCCATCTCTTTATATACCTCCAGGTGCAGTTCTAGTTTCCCTATTCCCACCATACTAGATGATAGATTGTGTCTCCTGAGCAAGATGAGCACAATGCTACCGGTAATATATGATATCAGCTGTAATAGGAAGCCCAAGTTATAAGTACACGTGACATAGGAATTACAGGAATTGGGAGAATGGATTATGCTCTTGGAAGTTGGAACGGTTGTTCCTGGAAAGCCGATAATGTACTAGAAGCAACATCCACTACTTCTTCACTGACATGCATGGAAGCAGCACGTCTAACTAGGAGGACTTGAGACTGGTTTGAGCAGGGTATATGAAACAGCGGCCTTCTATCGTTGCAGCCTGCTATAGGCAAGCCGTTGCCAGATCACAGCACCAGGAGTCCAAAACCGGATGCCTAGAACCTCTTTTGCCAGAAATGCAGCGATAGGCCTGAAATTCTGTAGACTCAAGAAACATTTATCGTGCTGTGCAACGAACATATACAAAGAACAGTAACTCTAGCTAGTGCTGCAAACATATCGGTTCATATTGGGTTTTGTCTATTGTTTATTTCTTTTGATTGAACTTTTTGCTTAACTCTAGTGATTCTTCAACATTGGTAACTAGGAGGTTCGATCCTCGATTACCATTTTCAGGAAAAACTAGACAGGAAAAAAATATGCTCTAAGAAACAACATATTTATTTGTGTGCTCCATTCAAACATAATTAGCATTGGCATTATCTACTCGAACTCCTACAAAATCGGAGGTATATATTTATCTGCTCAAAGAGACACATTTATATGTACAATGAGCTTATAGTCAGCTCTGTCACATTTACATTTGTGAGACAAAGGGATATCGTTGTTGGGAGGAAATCAAATATGTTCACGACACCCTGTGTGACGAGGCAAGTTATTAGAGAAACGAAGGCGCTGGAGGCATCAATAACATCAATAATTGTTAACCAATACAGCTGCTAAGATATCAATGATGATGATAAACCCCGGTTTTCATGCAAAAAACATGCAAAATGTAACTTGGGTGCAAAGTCTTATTGTAACATGATATTTCCTTGTACATGGGATTGGCAAAATATCATGTGTTAGTTAAAGAGAATAATTTGATTCAGGTTTCATTTGGCCGCTTGCATCTGAAATACTATATATTCTGATAAAAGAGTGTCATTTTAGGTTTCAACTATGTCAAACTTCTTAATTTTGAATAGATTTATTTATAGAAAACTTATTATATTTATTTTTTTTGTGACCATGCCGTTGCACGTTTTCATTAAGCAGAATAAACTTCAAACAAACAAGGTGCAACGGTAACCAAATAATTACCAAAGCAGGACCTAAGCACTCTTTTGGATACACTAACATGGATTGCATTATGAAAGGTTTGTGACAAGACACCCCTTCGCAGGTAGGTCAAGCGACCACCTCGTCCAGACCGTTAGTGTTGAGGTATATGGAGGAGGTGTCGACAATTCCATCCAGAAGAAGTACAAAATGGCGATGCTTGGCCAGCGGCAAAGCCGCCCCTTGAAGATGGTCCTGACCTTGTCCTCAAGCGGCAGCTGGAGCCTCTCCGTATCCACATCCTCACCCGACTTCGAGAAGCAAAAGCACCTGAGCCTGCAAAGTGGCATTAGCAGCCCTTGGTCACGTGGCGTCGTCTCTGCGGCGCAGGGTGTGAATGGAGGCTGGAGTGCGTGACTGTCGCAGGCACGGCCCCGACTTGAGAAGTGGCGAAGTCAGCAGCACGCACACTGGCTCTTCAATCACTTGCTGCTGGGACCTTTGACCCTGCGAGGCGGTGGTGACCCCCTTGTCCACAGAGGACACCGGGGGGCTGCTCGAGAGAGCAGCAGGTTCCTCCTGCATCGGGAGGGGCCTCCTCGGCCGTCGGCGACAACGAGCAGGGGTCGCAAACTCCGCGCCGCCACAAGGTCAGCCCACCGGTCAGCCTGCGTTGAACCTCCTACAGCACGGTCTCCACAAGCATTGGGTCTCCACAAGCGGGAGGCTCCGCCGCCATGCGCAGCTCACTTGCCAACGGTTCAACGCAGTCTGTGAAGCTCACTGCAGTGGAGACCCTCGGTGAAGGGTGAGCCGCGACACTGTCATTTACGACGAGGTTGGCCACCCTAGAAGACTTGCGTCGGCGGCGGCGCCCGGCGGCGGCGGTGGCCGTGGCTGGCACCCCAGCAGGCACCCCAGCAGGCGTGTGCACTGCTGGCGCCGAGGGCCGCCTCCCACTGATGTCTGCGCCGTCAACATCGAGGAAGGGCGGACGAGAGGATCCCACCAACACGGATCGGGGCCGCGGGCGCTCCGAACATATTATATTTATATATCTATAAATATATTATATATTTCATAGATCATCTAATCATACTTGTTCCATCTCATAAATATTAGTATGATTTTGTATATATTTAGCCAAACTAGCTTGAGAATCATTGACTCCTCAAATATTAAAAAATGAGTATAACACTGTTTCAGGGATGAAGCTACTAGTCACTAATCAGGCTGGCACACGACCATCTTGGCCGACCCTTGGGATCCTTATTGTTGGGCTCCTTGTGGTCGTCCCGAGCGCTACTATGTCTTGCTGACAAAACTATTCAGAACACAGCATACGTACTAGCTAGGCTACAACAAAAATCAACGACCAACTTGAAGCTACAAGAAGTCCTACAGTGCATACTTGATTCTATTGGATAAACAAATCAAGATAGTGGTACTAACATATATATATCATCACTGGACAAATGCATTTACTCCATCGCACGAGGTGTCAAGTCAAATGGCACTAGCCTCTACATCTTAGTTCCCATATATAGATACCCCGTGATTCAGACCACCTCTCACAACAAACTCATACATTGACACACTGTATGTGGCATGCATAAGAGGAGGTGCGTCCACAATTAAGTGTATGTCGCATAAATATATAGGCGTTAGATGCATTGGGAGCATGATAGATGCTGTGTGCACGCTTTTGGTTTCCCGGATGGAGCGATTCTGCATAGGCTAGAGGATGAAAATAACGAACTGGTAGCATGATCTAGCGCATTGTGCTGCTAGTCTGCTGACCAAATCATGTAAAAGTGCCAAATGCCCTGCATGTCGTGGCACACAGATCTGTTTGACAACATTGGATTCTGGATTGGATGTTGCGCATCCATCGGACTGAAAACACAAACCTTTTAGGTGTTGTTGGGGGCATACAACAACCTTTTAGGTGTTGTTGGGGGCATACAACATGTTGGTAACCCCCTAGTTGTGTAATAGGCCCAATTAGATAGCTTGGAGTAGAACATATGAGGATTAGGCCCAATTTGTTGCCCACAATGGCATTCTTGTAAATACTGGTCATATTTTGGATAATAAAGAAAGCAGCCCCTCCCACCTTCCCTATAAAAGGGGGAGAGGAGGAGGAGAGGAGAGGGAGAGGCAGACCTGTCTGCTACCCTCCTCCGCCATTTCGTCACTTTGATTTCGGTTGCCACCTTTCGGTGGTGACATTAGATCCCCGATGGGCGCGACCGTCGGCCGCTTTCGGTGGTGACCTCGTCAGTCGCATTCGTCGTTGTGACATTCGGCTGGGACTTCGTCAGCCGCTTTCAGTGGTGACCTCGTCGGTCGCATTCGTCGCTGTGACATTCGTCAAGCTACATTCGGCTGGGACTTCGTCGGCCGCTTTATTTGATGACCGTCGGTCACATCCGTCTCGAGAGATTAAATCGATCACATTCGTCGTCGAGACATTCGTCAAGTTACTCTCGGCTAGGACTTCGCCATCACTTCCGTTTCTGAGACATTCGTCGATTACATTCGTCGGTCTTCAATCCGGCGACCTAGGGAATAACACGATTTGGTGCTACTCCAACATTAGCGCCCACCGTTTCGGCTTGAATTTTCACGAAACACTGAGCTATTCGTCAAAGTAATCTCGTCCTATTTCTTCTTCTCTCTTGTCCTGGCAGGGGGAGAGAGAACGAATGGGGCCTCCATTCGGCATGCAGTGAAAGCAAGCTTCAACCGAACATCTCCGAATGAGATAGCTCAAACGAATGGGTGGAGTACAGAGCGCATGCTGCAAAGGTCCACTGGATTGCTCCGCTTCGGCTTGTTCATGGGGTCAGCTTCGGCAACAAAGGGCGCATGCTAGCACAGGTCCACCGAATGCTGAGTTTCAGATGTGTGTCCATCCGAACGAACTTTCGCACACGAATCTTTCTCCAAGTTTTGGGGGTCTTCAAAGATAAGTCTCGAATCCTGCTGATTTATTTTTTTTCTAAAATTAGACACATGTGTGTTTCTCCTGCTATAAAACTAGTGGTTCCCGCACATTGCATAAACTTTGGACACCGAAATCCTTTTGCATGTCAGATAACAAACAAACGTGTCCTAGTCTTTGGCATACAAGCACCACCTGAAGTAGTGGTTTCCTTTATTACCCTTTTACGTGAAGTAACAAAAGTTTCTTTACTTTCGGCATATAAGCACCACGTGTCCCTGTTAGCATGCAGATAAACATAGCGAGTGCCCCACGTGTCTTTCGGGTGAAATATGTCGTCCTTTGCTGCATGGCTTCGGCTGAAGTATTCACCTTCACCGCGTGGCTTCGGTTAAAGTTCTCAACATTCGGTTGAAGTAATTACGCAAACTGGGAAGCTACCACCGAAACCCACCTTTTCGGCAAGCTGGGAGCAGCACGTGGACAGATTCAGCAAGCTGTCAGATTCGGCAAGCTGTCACCGAAACCATCGTACTTTAATGACTCAGCATTTTTTGTTTCTGGCATTTTAACACGTTCTAGACTCTATCGGTTACATTTTACTCAGCCCTCTTTCTGGCACACTAACAAATTCGGCATCTTTGACAGCCGCGACTTATTTATACAAAGAGCATTTTGTCAGAAGACTAATTTTATGGTATTTCTTCTCCTCTCTAATCTTGGCAGGGGAAACAGAGACCGCGAAAGCATCTTCCATCCAAGAGCGGAGTCTATTCGGCAGTAAGAACACATTCGTTAGCTGGGAAACATGCAACGGAGTTCCCATGAACGAACATCAAAGATAATATTCGCCAGAACGGCTCCGAGCTTGCACTTGGCAAACTGATGAACACTAAAACCAAAGACATGCAGAGAAGTCGAACAATCCACCCGAAAGCAATCCATGCAGCGAAAGCAAGCCGAAACCATTCGTCAATGAAAACCATGCAGCGAAAGCAAGCCATTCATGAAGGATCCTTCACCAGAACGAGTGGATCAGCAAAGGTTACCGAAAGCGTATGCACTTTTAGGTCTTCAGGTGTTTTGTGCCGAGCAGCACTGCTTAAGAGATAAGTGTGCAAATCACATGATTTACTTTTACTAATCCTACATTTTAACTTCCTAAGCACAAGTGTCTGGGCATTTCACTCTGGTATTCACATATACATACAAGAGTATGCGTATATAACAAACCAAACCCCACTCTTGTTTTTACTCTCATCTTCAACCATCAATATGTTTATGGAAAACCAAGCTTCATTATTTATTATCACCTTTAAGCATGTTTCTTGTTCGGTTATAGATCTAGACGTGCACTCAATTTACAGAAGGGATAATCTATAAATAGGCATCTTCGCATTGGGTGAACGAATAGAATCAACCATATTCACTTAGTACATTCATGTTTTACGCATGATCTATAAATAGTATTTCAGTTAAAGATGGTCTTCAACCGAATGCACCGTATTTCGAGGTGTGGTAATTGCTCATGCATTTTCTATTTTTGGCATGCTTTTTATCGGCACGAATCTCAGTCCAGGTGCCGAATCCAAATCTACATTTCGGTGAGTCCATTAACCGAAAGCTCTGCATTTCGGTTCATAGGATGCATTCATTTTTCCAAAATAACAATTCTTTATTCATAACTATATGCTTGTTTATTTATCTAGCTTAACAAGCTAACCGAACCTCATGCATTCGGTAGTCCAAGCACAGCCATTCTTTATGCGTTGTTTATTATATTATTATATCCAATCTAGCAAGCTAACCGAACTACATCCTTTCGGTTGTCCAAGCAGCTGGCCCTTTTGGTTTATATTCACAGTTTTATACACTTGTTTATCCTCTACTCTGACATGCTAATTATATCTTTTGATGATTTTCATTTCGGACTCCTTTTGCATGTGATTCAAATTTCTATTCGTGTCACCGAATGGCAAGTAGCTACTAGGTGAAGGGTCCAGACTCAGTGATTCTCATTCTTATTCGCAACTATATATTTGTTCAAACTCCGCATCATGCATTTTTAGGATCCATAAATAGCAAGGTCCGTGAATAGCTTTTTCAAACAGTTTGCACCGAAAGGACAAAACACTAGCACTTGATGATGGCATTTGCATGGAAAAGCTTTTCCTAGCTTTTTCCAAATAAAAAGTGAAGCACAATTTCCTTCCAATTGTGACCTGTAATTTTCGCTCATGCATTTTCTGTTTTTGGCATGATCCATATATAGTATTTTCTAATCACCTTGCGCTGAAGGGATGAAAAGATGGTCTTCAACCGAAAGCACTGCATTTCGGTGAACATTGCATCATTTCGGTGAACATTGCATTTCGGTGTGTGGCAATCGCTCATGCATTCTTTGTTTTTCGGCATGCTTTTCATCAGCCCGAACCCCGGTCCACTAGGGTGCCGAATCCACATCTTCAACCGAAGTGCTGCATTTTGGTTAAGGTATTCGATCAGCTTCGCTGCATGGCATGGGTTAAAGTTGACAACATTTTTGGGAAGAATGTTACGGTGGTCTGCTTTCAGACTTCCAGAAAGCGAGTCCTAACCAAAGCCACCCACCGGCGAACACACCCTTGATATATTCGGTTTATATAGTGATAATATAAGAACAGCCCAGCCTTCGGCCTATCTATATTACAATAAAGACCTACGGCAGTTTTCTCGTGAAAGGAAAAATCTAGCAAAATAATTAATATGCATCACTAAAGTTTTTTTTTTTAGGACCTTTGAGAGGACATCATCGCACATGCTAACCAAGGAAACAAGTAAGTATCTTCTTTGGACATATGCAGGTCATTCGTAACTCAATAAATGGAGACCATCCAAGCCGAAGGTAGTAAAAGCCTTCGGTACAGGTGTTATTACATCAGCCTTCTCAAAAGGTGCAGGCTTATATTATATCAATAAGGGGTAGTCTAAAACCTTAGACAACAGTGTTTCTTCACGCACCTTGCGATCAATATTGCACTTCTATGATATCATTTCTCTACTTACTTGGTGATTACTATGGTATCACTTGAGTTGTTTCCTTCCATGTAAACGCTTTTATCATTTGCATGAATGATAAGAACCCTAAGGGCCTAAAGACTTCAGCCACCCGGAAATGGGGGCGAAGCAAACAAAAGCCTAGGGGCTTAAGACTTCAGCCACCCGGAAATGGGGGCGAAGCAAACGAAAGCCTAGGGGCTTAAGACTTCAGCCACCCGAAAATGGGGGCGAAGCAAGAAAGCCTAGGGGCTAAAGACTTCAGCCACCGGAAATGGGGCGAAGCAAACGAAAGCCTAGGGGCTAAAACTTCAGCCACTCAGAAATGGGGGTGAAGCAAACGAAAAGCCTAGGGGCTAAAGACTTCAGCCACCCAGAAATGGGGCGAATCAAACGAAAGCCTAAGGGCTTAAGGCTCCGATCCTCCAAAAAGGTGAGGGCAAAGTTGAATATGAAAGCCTAAAGGCTCAACACTTCACCTCAAAAATGTGAGGGTGAAACTAAACAAAAATCCTAAGGGCACAAGACTTGACCCACCAAAAACGGGGGTGAAGCAAACAAAAGCCAAAGGGCACAAAGACTTCGACTTTCCAAGCATTTGAAAGAGCGAAGCAAACAATGGCCTAAATCATGCGAAAAGTCACCCTATTCGAAATGCATGCATGCTCTGGTCCTCACCCTTTTTCGGGGTCGCTTCCAGACACCTGGTCGGCTCCTCATCAAGCCGAATGTAATTTCATATCCTTTTTACATTCGGCTTTCCCCAAAAGTACCAACCAACGCATGAATGGTTCCAGCGAAGAAGCTGAACGTCCGCATAAAAAAGACGTTTTTCGGTCGAAAACTAAGATCAATGAGCTAATGAAGATTTTCTAATCCCTCGTCAAAACATGACTTTTTGGCCCTAAACTAAGGCCGAAATGTCAAGAAAAGATCTCTCGAGAGGCCTAAGGTCTTTCAATAAGGCGACCTTTTGTATCCCTCTATATTCGGTGGATTTATCCACGGGTTATAACAATCATTTCGCCGCAAAAGGCTAGAATCTGAATTCAGCGAGGAAGTTGATTGCATGCGAAAGAGCACCAAAGACAATCTCACCAAAAATGGTTGGGTATATTGGCTCCTCGAACAAATGATCACACCAAACTAAAAAGGTGCATTCGACAACCAGGGTGAGCTTTCGGTTGCACCGGGGCATCTCGAGGCGGCGAGCTGCGGCGTGGGCTGAGCGGGCTATTCATGTTATCTTCCGAGGGTGTGAGGTTTTTTAATGAGGCAACCCTCAAAACTTTCGGTTACGAACCCCCCCATAAAAAGCTTTTTCCCCAGCAATATGTTATGTGCGAAGAATCAAGCCGAAAACTTGGTGTGACGAACTCACGCCTAGTATATTCGGCAAACATCATGTCTGATAAGGTATATGCTGAAGAGATCAGCAAACAGTGGCCACAGTGCCAAAAACCGAAGACCAGAGACCACCAAAATTCTAAGGGAAGTTAACGAACTAAACCTCCAGAATCAAGCTCTAGAGTAGAGAAGCCTTAGCAATCCGAGCATGATTGAAAGGGATCATAATCGGCTTAGCAATCCGAGTGGCTTGCTTCGCTTATATTCGCCCCTCGCCTCAAAAGTTTGGGGGAGTTGGCGCAAAACAATAGCACGAATGTGCCGAGGGGCTCATTTTCAGCTCGCATATACATATATTTGCCCTACATTCGCCCTCGCCTCAAAAGTTTGGGGGAGTTGGCGCAAAACAATAGCACGAATGTGCCGAGGGGCTCGTTTTCAGCTCGCATATACATATATTTGCCCTACATTCGCCCCTCGCCTCAAAAGTTTGGGGGAGTTGGCGCAAAACAATAGCACGAATGTGCCGAGGGGCTCGTTTTCAGCTCGCATATACATATATTTGCCCTACATTCGCCCCTCGCCTCAAAAGTTTGGGGGAGTTGGCGCAAAACAATAGCACGAATGTGCCAAGGGGCTCGTTTTTAGCTCGCATATACATATATTTGCCCTACATTCGCTGCTCGCCTCAAAAGTTTGGGGGAGTTGGCGCCAAATGATAGCCCAAATGTGCCGAGGGGCTCATTTTCAGCTCACCTTTACCCATATTTGCCCCTCGCCTCAAAAGTATGGGGGGAGTTGGCTCCTAAGTAACATGAAAGTGTTGAGGGGCTAGTTCTCGCCCATGTTCGCCTCGCTTCGAAATGATGTTTGAAAGTTGATTAGTTTGGCTAATCCTACGGGAAGAAGTCTCTAAACGTCGCGTTCGAAACCTTCATTAATGTTTTGGCGCGGAAAAAAGGCATCCTCAACGCCCTTGATTTATTTATCGATGAGTATCACAAACGCGTCCCAAAGGGAGTTGGCGCCATGCGCATTGTGTAAACAATTCGCCTGATGATAGGTACCTCGCCTGGCGCTTTTGTGGGGGGAGAACAACGAAGGCACAATGCAACCCCCATAAACATTTTTGACAAGTTCCAACCGCTACGCACGCCTCAACCATTTCGTGAGAAGCAAGCTGCCGAGAATGACCAGGAGGCACGAGCAGAGGGACCCCTCGAAGACTAGCCAAGAAGGGCTGAAGACTATCAAGAGATGAGGCGATCCCGGAAGCCATCCCGGCATGGTCAAAGAATGGGAATCAACATCCAAGCTGCAATCGGGCCACCACACCTCATTGTAATCAGATATTCGGTTTTGAACCAAGGTTCATATCCTAATAGCTGAGGGGATACTGTTGGGGGCATACAACATGTTGGTAACCCCTAGTTGTGTAATAGGCCCAATTAGGTAGCTTGGAGTAGAACATATGAGGATTAGGCCTAATTTGTAGCCCACGATGGCATTCTTGTAAATACTGGTCATATTTTGGATAATAAAGAAAGCAGCCCCTCCCACATTCCCTATAAAAGGGGAGAGGAGGAGGAGAGGAGGGGAGGAGGCCGGACACATGCGCTACCCTCCTCCGCCATTTCGTCGGTTGATTTCGGTTGCCACCTTTTCGGTGGTGACATTAGATCCCATTCGGGCGCGACTTCGTCGGCCGCTTTCGGTGGTGACCTCGTCGATCGCGATTCGTCGTTGTGACATTCGGTACTGACTTCGTCGGGCCGCTTTTCAGTGGTGACCTCGTCGGTCGCATTCGTCCGCTGTGACATTCGTCCAAGCTACATTTTGGGACTTCGTTAGCCGCTTTTCGCTGGTGACTTCGTCGGTCACATCCGTCTCCAGAGATTCGTCGATCACATTCGTCGCCGAGACATTCGTCAAGTTACTCTCGGCTAGGACTTCGCCACGACTCACTTCGGTTACGAGACATTAAATCGATTACATTCGTCATCGTGACATTAATTCGGTCTTCAATCCGGCGACCTAGGGGTGGCACGATTTGGTGCTACTCCAACAGGTGTCTATAATCAGGTTTCTCTTGTGTACTAGTAGTAGCAAGCGACTGCCTACACATTTACCAAAGATGAAGTTAAAGTGTCTTTTTTACTCGCATGCACGGGGAGTAATCGAAGAGCTTGGTATAGCCTCGGTGTTTTTCCCAAATTCATAGGAACTTTTGTGATCTTGAAAAGTCTTAAATACCGAGTAAGAGTATCATTCTTCATGGAGATCATCATCACAATGTGTTGGGCGATCTGGATGATGCGTAATGACATTATTTTCAGGAATTTGGCTTTTCTATTCAAAGATGGAGGGAGGTGTTCAAAGGAGAATTTGCTCTAGTTGTGCTACTAGCAAAGACAAAACTTCACTCTTTAATAGATCAATGGCTAGACAGCTTTATGTTTCATGTTTTATAATAGAAACGCCCTTCCTGTTTCATCAAAAAAAAAAAAAAAAACTTGAGTGGAGAACTGGAAACAGAGGTACTCTTTTTAGTACCTTGAAAACAAAGGACCTAGCTAGGTGACGACTCCTCCCCTTGAGGCGGATCTCCGTTATCATTTTTCTTTTTTACCAAAAAATGGAAGGAAAATTTCGATACTTCATTTGCATTACGCAGATTCGTTCATGTATTTTGAGACATTATGAGGTTCAAGGTGAATCACTTAATATAACCCATTAGGAGAGTGTGTAGGTCTAGCCTAATAGAACGTGCATGACACCAAACCCATTGGGTTCTGCTGATCCAGTCACAAGGCAAGTAAGCTGTGTGATTAATCCTGTTATATTGGATAGGTGCATCTTGTTCTGAGTATTATTGTCTAATGTGGGATTTGCAACCATAATATATATATTAATCACAGTATTCGTATGTGATGCATCTTGGATGTAAAATTTGATGGCCAGCGGGATTGCATGATGACACATTAAAGGGATGGGTTACAGCAAAACTTAAAAACTCTCAAGCAAGCAAGCAAACATGGGTTTCTAATTTCAGGTTTCTTAGGTGTATAACAAACACTTGGAGAGTAGAAGAACGCTTTGAACAAAAACTTTCTTGCTGGAAAGCTAAGTATTTATCCTATGGGGGGAGACTTGTCTTACTTAATTCAGTCTTAAGCAGTCTCCCAATGTTCATGATGTCCTTTTTTGAGGTTCCAAAAGGAGTCCTCAAGAATCTTGACAAATTTAGATCAAGATTTTTCTAGCAAGGGTCTACAGATAGACACAAATATAGACTTGCTAAGTGGGATATTCTTTGTCGCCCCAAGGATCAAGGTGGTCTTGGAATTCTTGATTTGCAGATACATAACAAATGTCTATTGGCCAAATGGATTGTTAATCTTATAAACACCGATGGCACTTGGCAATCCTTGCTAAGGAATAAATATTTGCACTCCAAGACCCTAACCCAAGTATCAGCCAAACCAAATGACTCTCATTTTTGGAGGGGCCTCATGCATATTAAAGATGAGGTACTTGCTAAAGGTTGTTTTCTGATTAAAGATGGAACCTATACAAGGTTTTGGGATGATACTTGGTTAGGTGATAAGCCTATCAAACTCAGGTATCTGAGCTTATATAATATAGCTAGGGATCGACATGCAACAATTTCAAAAGTTTTGTCCTCCGATCCTCTCAATATCTCTTTTAGGAGATCTCTGGTGGATAATAACCTGTTGGATTGGCTTAGCCTTGTAGCACAGACCTCCAATGTGGCTCTAGTGGATGGAAAAGACCAATTTAAATGGTTATTAACTAAGTCTGGAGTTTTCTCTGTCCGGACTATGTATCTAGATTCCATAGATACAAATCCATCCTTCCAACATAGGACGATCTGGAAATGGAAAATACCTCTAAAAATAAAAAATTTTCTTTGGTTTGTCCAAAAAGGTGTCGTTTTGACAAAAGACAATCTCGCTAAGAAAAATTGGAAGGGGGAGTCAGAAATGTGAATGTTGTAATTTGAATGAGACTATCCAACATCTCCTTTTGATTGCTCATTTGCTAAAATGATTTGGAGGATTATTTTCTATGCTACTAATCTAACACAACCTGTTTTACATCAACCATATGTTTGGTACATGGCTTAGAAATCAGAATAGACCAGACTAAGCCTCTGATTTGGGTTGGTGTGGCTGCTTTTTTTCTCGGCCATCTGGAGGTGTCGTAAAGACACGCGATTTTTAAAAAATTGAAATCTAACTCTATTATGCAGGTTATTTTTTTCGGGGAGCTTATTGGCTACGCTCCTGGGCCCAGCTTCTGGCGTCTTGAGCAAACAAAAAAGAAGCCCTCGTGTGTTTGAGCAAGCGTTTAGAGATGATTGCTTTAGAAATTTCAAATAGAGGGTGGAAGCATCTTTTTCGTTTGTCATAAAGCTTATGTTGTTTGTTAACGACATTGTGCTTTTCGATCTTTGTAATAATTGGCTGTGTACATCCACGGATGTAGAGGCCGGATTGTATTATCCATTATCTAAAAAAAACGGACACTTGGAGAATTGACCTCGAACACACAAGAACTCCTTTGCTTCCATAGCATCCACGCACTCAAGATGATGAGGCTGTTGACACCTTTTGCTAGCTCTCTGGCACCATGCATTCTCTGGCACCACGCACCATGCATTCCCTTGCTTCGTTCAATATTCCTAGGCACCAGCTGCAGCAAGTTAAGTGCATTGAGCATCCTATTCCAAAATTTTCTTGCAACGACACAGGTTGTAAGAATGTGCTGGACTATATATGCCTTGCCCATGAAAGCATCCACACTGGTTTTTACTAGCTATGAATGCAAAGAATCAACCACCAACTTCCTGCTGCAATAAAGCTGATGATGCCATTAATCAACTACTTCTCTACATGGTGGTAATCTAGAAACATGTCTTGTTATTTAGCTAGAAGTACGACAGTGTACATATGGTTCTATTCGAGAAATAAATAAAGATACTGGCACTAATAATATATCTGTCACTAGACAATTCCATTTATTGGCACAAGTGACAAATCAAACAGCATTATTAGCCTGTGTACTTTGGTTACTATATATACACACACCTCCCTACGGCTCAGCTTCACTTCAGTTCACCATTCAGAACAAACCCATTGATACATGGTGCGTATAGCATGAACAAATATGTATAGCAGCTGTAAGAGCAGGTCCTCCGCAGTTAATTTTATGTGGCATATAGATAGGAGTTTGAGGCATTGGGAGCATGATAGGTGCTGCGTTCTGGGGTTTAGTAATGGAGTCATCCAGCATCGGGATTATAGCCCAGTTGTGTACTAGAGATAGGTGGACATCCTGTGTGTTTGTGATGCTTGAGATGATTATGCCAAAGTGACTTGCACCCCATGCTGACATGAAGAGAGGGATTAGTCATCAACTGACTTGACCATGACTACAGTTTGTACTATTCCCTCGGCATACGTGTTGGAGTGTATCTGTGTAACTTAGTCAAATTTTCAGCTTAATCTAATCGCACAAACATGTTCGCGATAGATAGAAGAGCCTCAGCGGCATTCAAATATTTGGTGCGCTCGATTGCAGTATATCAGCAGGTGGGATGTCTCCTCCCTCGCGTTGAACCCTAAACAAATTAAACTAGACGCACCAAGTGTTGTTTTTGCATCATAGAAGTATATGTGTAGTCTTTCCATACTAGTAATATTGTTTTTAGATAAAGAATAAAAATATCCATCATCATCTTTCTTTCGTTAGAATTAGGCCAATTACTATATAAACCTAGCGCATAGGCTACAACATCTGGCTGTCTTTACATGAACACTCTCAGAAAAGAAGAAACAGGGAAATTGTTGAAAGACATCCATTACAACTGAAGAGACTGCAGTGTAGTTGTCTCAAGATGTTGTCTTTCTGCGACCAACACCTCTCATAGCTCGTCACGGTGTTGCAGCAGTGCCCATTATCGGCGACAGTGAGTTCCACTAAATAGTACCTGCATAAAAGATTTTGGTATGCATTTGTCAAAAACAACGTCATTTCTTGTTGTCCAAATTGCCCTGCAAAGTGCCGATGCTGCGGGTAATGACAGTGAGCTTACTTTTTTTTATTGTTCCTCTTTGACCAAACAAAAAGAGCATCTATACACGCTATGGGGATGTTAAAATGCACTAATCGCCACAATAACTTGGCATAAATACAGTCCAGCAATAAGTTGGCATTAGCAGTAACTACATGTACGAATTAGAAGTTATATATATCTTTCTCTTTTCTTCTCAAGATCTCTATTGAAATGCACACTAAAATTTTCTTCAGCTTGTTCACATTCTTGTGTGAGAGAAGAACACATAGAGTCAATAGATGTGAGAGTAGGTAGTGGAGTTGAGAGTTAATCTGATTCAGTTCAGAGCGCCCTGTGACCAGGCTAGCTATCAGAGAAAAGTAGGAGCTGGAGGCATCATGCACACCAATGATGCTTAAGAGATAGATATCACTGAGACAAGCTCCGTTCGATCTTGTTTCATGGAATGGCTGTATATATTGTTCGTCTCTCTGTTTGCATGGCATAACCGACCCTGGGGCAGAGAACGTTGTTGCTTGTTATGGACCCTTCTCTATTGAAGCGTTCTCAACGGTAGCTTATTCACATATGCATTGGAACCAATGTGTCATTCGATCAAAGTGATGTATTACATGCACACTACTAATGACAGCTATACATTTTTTTAAATAAAGGAATTACATTCCAGCCTCTCTGCAGTAATACACACGACCTTTCGGTCTCTGCACTATCACACACAACCTAATTATTACAAGGAAAAAGGAGAAACTTTAGTACAGCGAAAATCATACTATGAAGAGGTATCTTCCATGCGGAGGGCACGAGGTAGGACAAGAGCAAGAGGAGGTCTGACCGCCACTTTGATCTGCAGCGACAGATCCGACCAACACCGGTCGCCACCTCGTCGAAGGGATGCACCTAATCCATCGCTTGCAATAGGATGGATAGGGCCTTGCACCGGTGCATCACACTTGTAATCTTGTTAATCAAATCACAAGAGTGACACAACACACCATCGCATACCTGACGATATTATCGCGATCATCTTCAAAAGTTGAGGAAGGAATGAACCCTGTAGAAGTGAGAGACACTAGAAATTGTCTCTATTCTCCATGGTTCAACACTTGTCATTGCAGCTTGGGCCGATGCCACCGACGAATCGCCGAGACGCCCGACATCCGCACACGCAGAACCCGGCAGCGATTCGGCCACAAAGCACGACAAAAAGGGTCATGAGGGATGGATCGACCATTGATTATCGTGGCGAGGAGATCCGCGAGCTCAAGAGCACCACCCCCACCATCAAGATTGGAGGCGGTCCCTGCAGACCGCCGGCGCCTTGGCGGCAGATCGCCGTCGAAATAGAAGGCGGGTCCTTGATCTCGCCGCGGAAGGACCACCGCTGTCACCGTCATCACCGTCTTTGGCTCGCGGCACCGGGCCCGTTTGAAGGCGGGATCTTGCGGACTTCGCCCGGCACGCGGTGTCTTTGCGCCGCAACGCATGGACAGTTGGGGAGAAGTGGCGGGTTCTCGAAGACCCCCACCGCCGCCCTTGCCGCCACAGGCGGGGGTTGGCCCGTCGATCGGCTACGGCAACGACCGCCCGACCGGGTGGAAGAGCGGGCGAGGAGATTCGCTGCCGGCGCCGGAATTGGCGCCGCCCGGGACGCCCTCGATCATGTCCGTGGCTAGCTCGCTCCATTTCCCCGATCCGCGGCGCCGACGCGATCTACTTCAGCGACGACGCCAGCTGATCGCGTCGCCCGGCTGATCGCGTGGTCCACTTCGGCCCCGATCGGGCTGTAGCTCCGCCTCAGCGGCGACGCCGGCCCGATCACGCTGCATCGCGACTACGCGCGTCGCGCGATCCACTTTCGACGTGGCTGCAGCTCCAGCGTGGAGGGGGCATGGATGCCCGGGCGTCTTCTT
This sequence comes from Hyparrhenia diplandra, assembly GCA_015847255.1. Classification (NCBI taxonomy): domain Eukaryota; kingdom Viridiplantae; phylum Streptophyta; class Magnoliopsida; order Poales; family Poaceae; genus Hyparrhenia; species Hyparrhenia diplandra. The sequence goes on along the minus strand of JADLZK010013251.1, from coordinate 653,280 downwards.
CCGACGTAGAGCCCGACGGAGGGCTTGTTGGCGACATACTTGATCATCCTGCCCATGCCGCCCCTTCACGCGAGGAAGCCGTCGGGAGGAGCGGCGCAATGACGGCGATCCGGCGATGGCAGCGGTGGAGGAGGAGGGGCAAGTGGTGCATCTCCGCTCCCGCCGGGCGGGTGACCATCACGGACTCACCGCCCCCCCACGGCGCCCGGGGGATCGGCGACGGCCGCCGCCTCGCCCGGTCATGGGTCAACGGCAGCCGGCCGGGCGGTGGGTGGGTGGGGGATCCCTATTCTGGTCCCCTCCCGGGCACTCCTCCATCTCGATTCGTTTGTTAATGAAGCATTTCTCTAGACACATGACCCTAATGACATCTATACATGAATACCTCCTGCTGTGCTAATGACAGTTTTTGTGTAATTTTCCATTCATTGATTATCCTTTCTTTGTCAACACTTCTTCATGAATCTTTTCCTTATTACTATAGTATTTATCTTTTTATCAGACACTATGATTATACGTAAATGCACATTGTTACTCCTTTCGAGACTGATTATTGAAATTAATGACAATTTTATATTTGTGGCATGTTATATTGTGACATCTATATAGATACTTTGTTCCTGGTGAACCCGCATTGTACATTAACAACAGTGCCTACATTAACACTACTATGTCTTCAACTGTCGGATTGGCCAAAAGTCGTCCCATCCAACCATCCACGCGCCTGTCCTTTTAGATCCTACCAGCGTCCTCCGCACGCCCCGCCTTCTCTAATTTAAAGTAAGAATAAAAAAGGTCATTTATCACCAGTCGCACCATGAATTTTCTGCTCCTAGACAGCTAAAATGGAGAGCCATTTATCCACTGCTATATATTTCGATGATAGTACGTACTCTCACTCATTAAACTATTGATATGTGCCAAACTGGAACCAAAATCTATTATAGAAGCAGTACTATGTATGCAATATTACTCGCAGGTTAAATTGTATTGGAATGCACATTCTGGTTCTCTTTATATACCTCCATGTGCAGTTCTAGTTTCACCGTTCCAAACAAACTTCATGCATATGGTAGACTGTGTGGCCTGAGCAAGATGGGCTCATAAATAAGTACATGTACACAGGAGTTAGAGGCACTGGGAAAATGGTACATGCTATTGCAACTGGTATCTCTAGAAAACTGATACATGATCGATCGGAGAACTGATAGTACATACAAGTACTAGTACTAGGAGCAACATCTGTAGCAGCAGCACAAGAACCACGAGGATTTGTGATTCACTTGCACTACTTGACGAAATGATTTTGCGAGACACAACAAAATATTAACCGTGGCGGGCGCGTTTTTTGCCGTCCGCGGTTAATGCCCCCGTCGGGGCGTATTTTATTGTCCATGGCAGGCACCTTTAAAGTCTCACCATGGAAAATGCAAAGGCCCAACGGGCCTAAAGTAAAAAACCCCATAACCACCTTTGAGTATAAATAAAATGTTAGGGGTTTGCCACTTACTTCCACTCTTCACCCCATCCCAAGCGCCGCACATCTGTGTCACAGCGCACCGCGACTCCTCCCCACCGCGCCGCGCCTCCTCCCCACCGTGCCTCCCTCCCTCTCCTCCTCCTCCCCTACGGGCGTCCCTCCCTCTCCTCCCTCCTCTTCACGGGCGGCGCGGTGTGGCGGTGGCATTGGCCCGCGACGGCAGCGCGGCGCGGCGCCACGGCAGCGGCGTGGGGTGGCTGCGGTGTCGGCCCGCGGGGGCGTGGCGGTCTTGCCACCCTGGCGCGTGGGGCTGTGGGGACGCGGCACGTGGGGCGGCGGTGGCCCCTCCCGTCGGCCTGGCGGCGGTGTTCTTCTCCACTGAGCATGGCGTGGTGGATCCAGCCCGCCCACACGCGGTCAACGGATCCGCGGCGGGTGTTCCCTCCTCTCTCTCTTCGGTGGCGGCGCCGCGGCACCCAACTGGTGGTGGAGCTGCGGAACGGCGCCGGGCGCGGCGCGAGAAGGGCGACCTAGGCCCAGATCTGGGTCCGTCTGGGGGTTTTTGTTTTTGTTTTTCATTAACCGCGACGGGCACAGGCTGCCCGCCACGGTTGTTCCTGCATTTTCATGACATTTCAAAGCGTGACGGGCGCTCATGCACGTGACCAAAAAATCGATTTTGCCCGTCACCAAAAAATCGTTTAGTTGGTAGTGTTGAGCGTAGTATAGGAAACTTCTTTGCAGCATTCCAGTGCCAAGTAGGGATTTTGCATATCAACCGAAGTCACCTATGTATGTACAAGTGGCAAAACAATTCTGAAGGTGATCGAGTCGCCACGTGTTGGCAGCGATTCTGTCTCTTCTATTGAGAAACAGAAACATTTTTAGTGCCAAACATGTTTACTAAATAACAGACTACAGTCACTACACTTCTAGTTCTTGCTAACAATGAGGCCGGGGCACAGCTATATTTGTTAAGCATTGGCATCCTTATCCTTCAGTTCCTTATTGCAGTCTCGTGTCGCTGTCCGCACGACGAGAGTAAACATGATCGAAACAAACATGCAGCACGAAGCAGCACACTGGGCTGGGCCAATACTAGCTGCATTTAAGATTCTCATAATCTGTTTGAGGAGTACCGATGCAAAACTCTACTAGCCAGTCTTGCAAGAGTTAACGAGCAACTTCAAGCTGCAAGCAAACTGAAATCAAATCGATCAATACACTACCTCTGTTCCTGACAATGTTCTCATTTATTTGCCTATTTATATGTGGTGAGACAAGGATCATAAACTTTGTTGTTAAGAAGTACCAACAGTGCAGGTATGATTGTATTGGAGACATAAATATATTGGTGCCATCGCACTAATATCTATCAGTAGACAATTGCATTTACTCGATGAGACGAGTGACAAATCAAACGGAATTGGCCTGTGCACTTTTGTTCCTATATACTATACCTCCCAACGCAACTTTTGTTCAGATCACCATTCAGAAAAAACTCATTGATACATTGTATGTAGCGTGAACAAAGCTAGCTGCCATATGAGGGTGTCAATAATTAATTGTATGCGGCACACATATATATAGGAGTTAGAGGCATTGGGATTATCATAGATGCCAGGTTTTGGGTCTCCGTGACAGAATCCTCCAGTGTGGGCTGGTGGTACAAGCAAAACAGACTGCATGAGGGCATGTACAACACGTCGTTTTGCCCGTGTTTATGAGGTGATATTTTGGGATGAAGCCCCTCGCTAGCTGAGAGACGACCGAGCCTTTTTTTGTCTCGTAAGGTGACGAGGGCGGCTCGTGGACCAAGGCCTGAATATCGATGGTTTTAAAACTGTTGTTTCAATTCAGAAAATAGAAGTTCTAAAAAATAGTGTGGAATTATCTATGTCCTTATTTAAGCTTGATTTGTTTTTTCTATCAAGTAGAAACATAGTGGATTGTTTCTATCTAATAGCAACATATTTGTGTGGATTGTTTCATTATTGATCATGGTTAAATACAAAGCATTAAATACCTCGTGGACAGTGAAATAGACTTCCCGTTGTATGACCCGTCTTTTTAGTTGTCTCTACACCAGATTCGATGTCCTTACAGACAGCAGCCGTCTATGGGTTGAATATGCCCTGATCTGGAGATTTCTTGCTGCATGAAACAGTCATGTAGAAGTGCAAAATGACTTTGCTCGTATTACACCTGCCTCCACACCATTGAAGCAGCGGATTGATCTCCCTATATGCTGTTGATGTTGTGATTTTTCTTCGGCGTACGTGTACAGAAAGTGACGTTGCTGTAATCCTTGATATCTCAAAATCTATTTGCGGTGAGACATCTGGACTCAAGACCAATGTGCATAACACTAACATCATACCTATCCATTGCGCCTCTTTCGATATCAGTACAATACAAGATCACCGTTCATCATGAGGGTTGCTTCATTCCCCATGGATATATTTGGGGTCGCCCCCCTCGCTTGCGAAGTTGATAAAGGAACAGGTGCATTCTTTTATTGATTGGATTTCTGGTCACCGAGCAAAAACCTGTACATGTCACATGCTGCTGACCTTGTAATAAAGGTGCGTCGATGTATTATTCTAGTACAAGTTTTGTTGTTACCTGAGTGTGCATGATTTATCTTACTATGGCAGACCTCTTACATTGGGCAATCAAAGAATTTATAGATGAGCCTTTCTTTGGAAAGGAAGGAAGGAAGGATGTAAAGGGCGGACACTAGGCATGCCTAAGGTATGTCGCACATCATTGTTTTGCGTTCTTGGCATCTCAGATCTTCAAAAACTCAGAAGAGCCATCCAAATGACATGGCTTTAATTGAAGAAAACTGAGCCAAATCTTTTGTGGGCAGAATTCCTCATATATTCAAGTTAGTCGATGTGTATGAACTTTCTTCTCAATGACAGTCATTTGTAAAATTGGTTATGGAGCTCGTACACTTTGTTGGACAGAAAGATGGCTTCATGGTCGATGTATTTCTGATATTGTGCAGTTGTTTTCTCCCATTCCTAAAAGAACAAGAAAAAAAACACACTATCCTGGAAGCTCCAAAAAATAAGACATGGATCTTGGATCTGCAAGGTGCACTTTCAATGAATGCCATTGTGGAATTCCTTGAGCTCTAAGACACGAGACTCTCTAATATGGAACTACAACCAACTCGGGTGGACAGTATACAACAAAAATCGGCATAGAGGGGTTTATTGCAAGGATCAGTGAGACTATAATTTTTTTTGGGAGGATTTGGAAGAATTGGGCACTAGCCAAGATGTTGCTTTTTCAGGTGGCTTTGTCGCACAATAGATGATGAACAAAAGATAGAAAAGCTACGCGGGGTCTTGACCGGGGGTAGAGCCAGGATGAGCTGTCGGGGGGGCTAAGTAAAGATGATTTAATGAAAATCAAGTAGTTTAATGGTGTTTAAAGGCTAAACTACAATAATTACAAGGTGAATCAACCTCACCAGGGGGTGCTGTAGCCCAGGAAGCCCCCCCCCCTGATCCGCCACTGGTCTTGACTATCACTCTCGTAGCCATATTCTGTGACAAAGACGCTTAGACTATGAATCATCTTCTGGTAGACTGTTTTGGCACAATAGTTTTGGTTTTGCCTTGCATCTTTGAGACCTGGTGGGATAGAGGGTCGAGCTAGCTGCTGGATTTTAAATGGATCATTTGCAAATCCATCCATCTGAAAACTTAGATTTGTTGTAGCTTTCTTTGGGATACTGAAAAAAATCCATGTTCACCTTTCTTTGAGAAAGAAGCATCAGACCACAAACACAAACACACGCACTAATAATTTAAACTTGTCATAGGTTCGAAACTCAAATCCAGACGGTAACTGAAAGACTACCGCATAGACGTGAAGAAGTGGATGGCTCCTTATTCTAGTATGGTATAGGCCTGGCGAATCTGTTCTTTGTTTATGTCCCAGCGTTATTCTACATGTGAGCGTTGTTATACATCCGAGCGTTGTAATAAAGCCCAAAATGGAAGCCAATGTGTCCCATTGAAAAAATCTGCAAAAAAGTTTTTCGGTTGTAGTTACTACACACGGTATACTTCCTTGTGATTCAAATTGCCTAGCAATTGCTGTCCAAAACAATAATATGTGCTTATCTGGTTTTATGGAATGAGGTTGGCTTGCATACTAGCACTATCTCAATTAAAACGTGTTTTTTTTGTCTTGCATGCACGACACTCTATTTGGTCCAAGTTGACGTCTTTAGCATATATGATGCTTTTCATGGGACCTGTGGACTACAGCGATTCTTCTGTAATGGAAGCTAAGATGTTTAAACTTTTAGTTACATTTTGGCTTTTTCCAAGATGATGGAGCGAAACTTAAATAGTTCGTATGCATTTTCTCTTCTTTTTTTAAAAAAAAATCACATTTATATAAACACTGAACTACTCTCTTCGGCATATCTACATTTTATAAATAGAGCAGGAGATGGAAAGACTAGGAGTATTGGAGTGGGGATAGGTACTGCCGTGGATGGACTGACCAGGGATTATTGGAACTCGCATGGCACCAAACCCATTATGTAGCACTTAATAGGAACGGGAGACATCAGCAATGCCAACAATGTTCAGTGTACACTCTGGTTTGCATTTCTTGTGACCGGCAGCTTGGCAGATATCAGAGCCAGTATTAAGTGCTACATTTTTTCTGGACGTGCCTGCGTTCAAACTGCTAGGATTATTAGCAGCAGCGCTTCAAGGTCAGCTGGAGGACCTAGAAGGCCGTGGTGAGGTCGCGCGGGATGGTGACGAACATCACCCGCGCCAGCACAGGCGAGGGAAGCGGTGGCATCTGCAGAGCTATCGGGCACTCGGCGTGCGACGATGCATGGCAACCTGCTCCCCTCCGATGACAGCTTCAACGGCTCCTCTTCCTCTGCCACCAGAAGTCTCTGCTCGACACGTCAACAAAATGTCTTATCTAGACGTTGCTTCTACATTTTTTAGTATCTTTCCTTATTATTTTGTTTGTCACATCAACAAAATGTCTATGCGACACTGTAATTAATAGAGACAGATTCGACGATGAAGTCTGCATTGTGAGTGCCCTTATTGCAACAAATGCAGTACGTCTCATGTCACCATATGTGCTGCCTGACAAGAAGTTTTTTTTTTGTTGCTACAAGACACGAGTAAACCCGACACAAACAAGCAAGCGTGAAGAAGCACACTGGGCTGGGCCAGCACTTAGATTAGGCATTGATAGAACTGAGCCGACATGCTTCATTAAGATTCGCATAAACTGTTTGAAAGCACCGGAGCAAAAACTCTACTAGTTAGTCTAGCAAGAGTCAATCACCAATTTCAAGCTTGAAGCAACCTGAAATCAAAGCCATTAATAAACTACTTTTGTTCATGACAATATTCTAATTTATTCACCTATTTATCTGTAGGGTGCTAGAACCAAGACTTGTTGCTGAGAAGTATTACAGTGCAGTAATGATGCTGTTGGAGAAATAAATATACTGGTGCAGTGCCACTAATGTTTGCCAGTAGACAACTGTATTTACTTGATGACACGAGTGACAAATCAAACAGCACTGGCCTGTGCGTTTTGGTTCCTATATATACCTCCCAACTCAGCTTTTGTTCAGATCACCATTCAGAACAAACTCATTGATACATCCTGTGTAGCTTGAACAAAGGTAGATATTGGAAGTCCATGATTAAGTGTATCCGGCAAATATATAGGAGTTAGAGTCATTAGGAATGTGATAGATGCCAAGTCTTCTGTTTGTGCAATGGAGTCATCCAGCATGGGCCGGTCCTACAAGCAACTTAGACAGCATGATCTGGTACTTCGCGCACAGTGATACAGAGAGCTGCTTCACAGTAGACAGATTGTTGATAGAAGCTAAAACTGCTACCAGCTTTCCATTGGATATATGGGTCGGGAACTGAGCATAGCTCAGTTGGTGAGCTCTCCCGGTTGGGAAGCCACCGGTCATGGGTTCGAGTCCTCTCGGACGCATGATTTCCCACAAAAAAATCCCCTCGCCGGTCCCCGTGTGCCAAAGCATGGTGTGAAGCCTGACCCTTCTCACGGGTCTGTGGGCTCCCATGTCAGGGCGGGGGCTGGGGTTCGGGGGTTTTCCAGAAACTGGTGGGAAGATCTTCTTCTTAATGAAATACGGGTGGGGACATCGTCCCCGCTCAGGTCCTGGTTTTTATTGGATATATGGGTCATTCCACATCATCGGTCTCGAAAACTTAGATATGTTATAGGCCAGGGTTTCCCTTGCTGACTTCGGTCAAAAAAAAAATGGAAAACTTAGATATGTTGGCTGCCTTTGAGATAGTGAAACAAATCCGCCTCCAAATATGTTTTACTTGCTACTACAACCCTGTGATCGACATTCCACAACATTGATATGACAGACACTCTGCAGCGGCAGCAGACATGTTTGGTCCAAGATTGTGGGGATTTAGCATACGATTCTTTTCGGGGGACCTGTGGACTATATCAAACGATTCTTCAGTAATGGAAACTAAGATATTTATTAAACCTTTCTCCAAGATAATGGAATTTGTAACATTGACTGTTCATATGCATTGCAATTCATGGTATCACACAGGTTCATTCATGTAATTGACACATTGCAAGGATTGAATATATAAAATTCAGTTTAATCACTTAATATACATTACAAGATCGTAGCCTTAATGGAACGTCAATGACAAAACACCCATTGTGTTGTGCTGATCAAGCAGCAAACTCAAGCTGTTTATAAACATGTTTGCTGCTGCTGACACACATTGTACTTAATGGAACGACAATGACAACACACCCATTGTGCGTGACGGACACACCCATTATCAGCATGTAATGCATCACAGGGGTTATTATTTCTCCCTTTTTTTTTAAAAAAATATCACATTTGTATAAACACTGAACTTCTCTCTGGTCACATCTACATTTTATAAATAGTGCAGGAGATGGAAAGACTAGGAGTATTGGAATGGGGATAGGTAGTACTGTGCATGGACTCCTGTGATCAAGGATTATTGGGCTGCGGCGGAAGTAAATAGGAACGGGAGACATCAGCGATGCCAACAATGTTCATTATAAACACAATGCTACAAATTGCTACCAGTTGAACAAGAAACCGAAGCTGAGGGATGAGAAGCTGCTGCAAGGGAACAAGGACTCTGAAGGATCAGAAACCGACTCTGAAGGATGAGAAGTGAGGGACTCTGTGGACAATCTTCAGTATAAACGCAATTCTACAAATTGCTACCAGCCTGTTGAACAAGAAAGACTATAATTTCTTGGGAGGAGGATCTGGAAGAATTGGGCACTAGCCAAAATGTCGCTTTTTCAGTTGGCTTGTTGCACACAATAGATGCTAGGCAAAAGATAGGCCAGCTATCTTTTTGGGGTCTCGAGTCTTGACCATCACTCTCGTTGCCATCTTTTTGTGACAAAGACGCTGATACTATAAATTATCTTCTGGTAGACTGTTTTTGCACATGATTTTTGGTTTGGCCTGCTGGAGAAGGTTGGCATGCATAGCATCTTTGAGGCCTGGCAGAACAGAGAGATAGGAGAGCTAGCTGCTGGATTTTGAATGGATCATCGCACATCCAACCATCTCAAAAACTTGGACTCATTGTAGTTTTTCTTTGAGATAATGAAAAATCTGCCTGCAGCTTTCTTTGAGATAACTGAAAGACTACCCCATAGACAAAAAGTCCATGGCTCCTTATTCTAGTATGGTATAGGCCTGGCGAATCTGCTCTCTGTCTACATCCCAGCGTTGTAATAAAGCCCAAAATTGAAGCCAATATGTCCCTCTGAAAGAACCTGCAAAAATGTTTTTGGTTGACCTTCAAACACCATATCATTCCTTTTTTGATCCAAATTGCTCAAAAAAAAGTTGCAGGCCAAAACAATGATATGTGCTTTTATGGTTATCTCGAATGAGGTTAAGCTAGCATACTAGTAGCATCTCAAACAAAATGTTTTCTTTTTTTTTTTTTTTTCTTGCATGCACGGCACTTTGTTTCAACTGAACTGACATATGTTAGATAACCGTTGGACTTCGAGACTCTGCAGCTGCAGCAAACATGTTTGGTCCAAGATTGAGGGCTTTATAGTTTTCGTGGGAAGTGTGGACAGAAGCGATTCTTCTGTAATGGAAACTAAGATGTTTAAATCTCGGTTATCTTTTGGCTTTTTTCCAAGATAATAGAAGGAAACTTCAGTAGTTCGTATGCATTGCAATATTCCATGTTATCGCACAGTTTCATTCAAGTATCTGAGACACATTGCAAGGTATAAAGTTTAGTTTAACTATATTCACAACAATGGATTAATCACTTAATACAAAGCATTACAGTATCCTAGCCTAATGGAACTCGCATGGCACCGAACCCATTGTGTTGTGTTGACGAGCAACAACGTAAGCAAGCTGTGTGATTATTTCCAGTATGTTGGAAAGATGCATCTTGCTCTATATAACTGCGACTTTATTCACTTGCTCCTTTTGTACTTGACTGGCACTGGCATTATCAGCATGTAGGGTATCACAAGATTTATTATTTCTCTCTTTTTTTTTAAAAAAAAAGCACATTTATATAAACACTGAACTACTCTCTTCGGCACATCCACATTTTATAAATAGTGCAGGAGATGGAAAGAGTAGGAGTATTGGAGTGGGGATAGGCAGTCCCGTGCATCGATTCCCTGTGAGGCTGTGACCCGGGATTATTGGGCTGCTAGCGAAGTAAATAGAATCGGAGACATCAGCAGCGCCAACAATGTTCAGTAAACACTATGGCTTGCATTTCTTGTGACTGACAGCTTGGCAGATATGTTAGCCAGTTCCAAGTGCTACAGAATTTGTAGGATCATCTGGGGTGTTTTGCAAACACTATGGCTTGCACTAGTACAGTATGTTTTGCAAGCATCATGAACATGGTGGTTTAACTAATGATCATTATTTACTTTATGCCACCCCTGTCACTGCAGCTGAAGCACACTACTAGTACTGTTATATATTTATATATGCACACTGAAACTGAAGTCCGTCCACCTCGGTTTTGTTCACATTCTTGTGCGACACAAGTAACTATTATATTCCAAATTGAAGAGTAGTACTCAAGTGGATAGGTAATCCCATTTACACAATGCACCTGTGACGATGCAAGCATGCTCCTTGCTGTATGATAAAATAAATTAGGAGTTGCATGTTATGGTATATATAGAGCTGTTTGGCAGCAGAAGGGCTAGTCACCAGTGATCCCAGTGGCACCTTTAGCAACGGACCGTTCAATGCTGATTTTTATCTTTAGCAACAGATGTCCGATGCTGTTTATTAATTGTTGTGGTGTAGTAACCTGACACAAACTGAAAGCTGCTACCAGCTTCGGATTTTGGGTTTGTAGTTGTGCATCCACGCGTCTCGAAAAACCAAATCTGTAATTTTTCTATAAAGAGGTTCGCTTGGGTAATGGTAGTTTCTAGGGACCACACCATCAAATTTTACAGCATCAAATCAAATATCTTTCTGTTTACTCGTATGTGTGAGATTATCTCGAAAACAAAGGACCTAAAAGAAGCTGGGACATGCAGAAACTTTCTATTGTTTATTGCGAATAAAAAACGGCACTGTGAGTTTGTTTTGCGATCTATCGTTTGTTAGTGTTCAGCGGTGAAAGAATTCGAATCACTTCTACCGAATCGAGCGCAGGTGCTTGACCCATGTGCTTGAATTGTCATCACAGAAACATACTGAAAGATGAACTCTAGCTCTGAGTTTGAAGTTTCAATTTTCCACAGATTGCATCTATGTGTAAGTTGACCCAGAAATATGCAACTACATATGGAATTGGGTCTTCTTTTTATGTTTTATTTTAGTAGCTTCCACCACTATCAAGATCCATTTGCAAGCTAGATTTATGAAATCTAAAAAAGACTCATCCACAAATTATTATAAGCATGAAAGTTATAGCATTATTAACGAATTCAGTCGTAGCATTATTAACGAATTCTTGGAGAAGGTAAATACCTGAAGCAACATTGCCGGGACATCTTAATCAGATTACATGTGCTACATATATAAGACCAATGCGCACGTTTAGTGGTCACACGAGCCACAGGTAGTATTATTTTTATAAAAAAATACACAGGTGGTATCGATTTATGTTTCTGTATATATCTCCATGCAGCTCAAATTTGAAGGTGGTCTCTATATATTTGTGTAAGGCAGGACCATATTACTGGGACTAGATCAAAATAAAGCAATAGCTAGAGAAGCTCCAAATTACTCTCTTGGACTAGGACTCCGGAGTTTGAGGCATCGGGAACATACTGGATGCTCTTCTGGAATGAGTGCAATGAATAGCCTCAATGTAAATCTAGGGAAAGTAATGTCTTGGTTGGCTCTCCCTCAACTTGACCGACATTGATGGAAGCTTCACAACTTTGTTAGCAGTGGTGCCTCTAGATGCAGCAGGAGACAACAAACAGAGAACCAATTCATCGGTAATAGCTAGGAGCTACAACTACTCTACTGACTTACTACATACTAGCTTCAATACATTTCTCAATGTTTTAGTAAATAAAAAAAAAATTGAATGTTTGATCCATCTAAAAGATATCATGGATGCTCCGTCAGCTAGAATGCTAACAACATAAACATGTCATAAGATTTTACTTAAGTTTATTTGGACACTTAATTTTATTTGGACAATTCGAATTCGTATCAGAATTTAGTAACAAGATCCATCTTTTGTACCTATCGTGTTTATATTTTTCTACCATTAGCGTAGTATATAGAATAGCATGTCACTAGCGCACCATTAATTTTTCTGCTGCGAGGAAGCCAGCATGGAAATCCATTAACCCACTGCTAATGTACATGATAGTATTCTCATTTATTAACCTATTGATATAGGGAACACTGGAACCATAACTAATTACAGAAACACCATTGTGTGCGTAGTATTTGATTATACTGAAGAAGCAGAGATACTACCACTAACTATCCATCAGTAGATTGCTCCATTTTATTACTCACATGTGTCAAAAATGGAACAGTATTGGATTTTGCTTTTGATCCATCTCTTTATATACCTCCAGGTGCAGTTCTAGTTTCACTATTCCCACCATACTAGATGATAGATTGTGTCTCCTGAGCAAGATGAGCACAATGCTACCGGTAATAGATGATAACAGCTGTAAGAGGAAGCCCAAGTTATAAGTAACGTGACATAGAATTACAGGAATTGGGACAATGGTTTATGCTCTTGGAAGTTGGAACGGTTGTTCCTGGAAAGCCGATAATGTACTAGAAGCAACATCCCACTACTTCACTGACATGCATGGAAGCAGCATGTCTAACTAGGAGGACTTGAGACTGGTTTGAGCAGGGTATATGAAACAGCGGCCTTCTATCGTTGCAGCCTGCTAGGCAAGCCGTTGTCAGATCACAGCACCAGGAGTCCAAAACCGGATGCCTAGAACCTCTTTGCCAGAAATGCAGAGACAGGCCCGAAGTTTTGTAGACTCAAGAAACATTTATCATGCTGTGCAACGAACATATACAAAGAACAAAAACTCTGGCTAGTGCTGCAAACATATCAGTTCATATTGGGTTTGTCTATTGTTTATTTCTTTTGATTGAACTTTTTGCTTGACTCTAGTGATTCTTCAACATTGGTAACTAGGCAGTTCGATCCTCGATTACCATTTTCAGGAAAAACTAGACAACAAAAAAATCTATGCTCTAAGGAACAGCATATTTATTTGTTTGCTCCATTCAAACATAATTGGCATTGGCACTAACTACTCGAACTCCTACAAAATCGGAGGTATATATTTATCTGCTCAAAGAGACACATTTATATGTACAATGAGCTTAATTATATTCAGCTCTTTCAAATTTGCATTCGTGAGACTAAAGCATATATTGGAGTCAGTAGATGCGGGATAAGGGATATTGGAGTTGGGATGAAATCAGATATGTTCACGACAGCCTGTGTGACGAGGCAAGTTATTAGAGAAACGAAGGCGCTGGAGGCATCAATAACATCAATAATTGTTAACCAATACAGCTGCTAAGATATCAATGATGATGATAAACCCCGGTTTTCATGCAAAAAACATGCAAAATGTAACTTGGGTGCAGAGTCTTATTGTAACATGATATTTCCTTGTACATGGGATTGGCAAAATATCATCTGTTAGTTAAAGAGAGATAATTTGATTCAGGTTTCTTTTGGCCGCTTGCATTTGAAATACTATATATTCCGATAAAGAGTGTCATTTTAGGTTTCAACTATGTCAAACTTCTTAATTTTGAATAGATTTATTTATAGAAAACTTATTATATTTATTTTTTTTGTGACCATGCCGCGTTTTGCGTTTTTCATTAAGCAGAATAAACTTCAAACAAACAAGGTGCAACGGTAACCAAATAATTACGAAGCAGGACCTAACCACTACTGGATACACTTTCATGGATTACATTATGAAAGGTTTGCGACAAGACACCCCTTCGCAGGTAGGTCAAGCGACCGCCCGTTAGTGTTGAGGTATAAGGAGGAGGTGTCAACAATTCCATCGGAAGAAGTACAAAACGACGACGCGCTGGCGGCGGCAAGCATATGAAGAAGATGGTTCGACCTTGTCCTCAACGGTAGCTGGAGCCTCTCCCGTATCCACTTCCTCACCCACTTCCAAAGCAAAAGCAACTCGAGCCTGCAAAGTGGCATTAGCAGCCCTTGGTCACATGGCGATCGTCCCATGCGGCGCAGGGTGTGAATGGAGCCTGGAGTGCGTGGATTGCGCGGAGGCACGGCCCGACTTGAGAAGTGGCGAAGTCAGCAACACGCACACCACCTCTTCAATCACTTGTTGCTGGACCTTTGACCCCTGCGAGGCGGTGGTGACCCCTCGTCCACGTAGGACACCGGGCGGCTCGAGAGAGCAGCAGGTTCCTCCTGCATCGGAGGGGCCTCCTCAACCGTCGGCGGCGACCCGGAGCGGGTCGCAAACTCCGCCGCCACAAGGTCAGCCCACCGGTCGGCTCACAAGGCTGGGGTGCGGGTGCTATAGAGTGAACCTCCTGCAGCATTGTCTCCACAAGCATTGGGTCTCCCCCAAGCGGGAGCTCCGCCGCCATGCGCAGCTCACTTGCCAACGGTTCAACGCGCAGTCTCGCGAAGCTTCGCTGGAGTGGAGACCCTCCGGTGAAGGGTGAGGCGCGACACTGTCATTTACGGCGGGTTGGCCACCCTAGAAGACTTCGCGTCGACGACGACGCCCGGCGGCGGCGGTGGCGTGGCTGGCACCCCAGCAGGCGTGTGCACTGCCGGCGCCGAGGGGCCGCCTCCCACTGATGTGTGCGCCGTCGACATCGAGGGAAGGGCCGGACAGAGGATCCCACCAACACGGATCGGGCCACGAGGCGCTCGAACATATTATATTTATATTTCTATAAATATATTATATATTTCATAGATCATCTAATCATACTTGTTCCATCTCATAAATATTAGTATGATTTTGTATATATTTGGCCAAACTAGCTTGAGAATCATTGACTCCTCAAATATTAAAAATGAGTATAACACTGTTTCAGGGATGAAGCTACTAGTCACTAATCAGGCTGGCACACGACCATCTTGGCCGAGCCTTGGGATCCTTATTGTTGGGCTCCTTGTGGTCGTCCCGAGCGCTACTATGTCTTGCTGACAAAACTATTCAGAACACAGCATACGTACTAGCTAGGCTACAACAAAAATCAACGACCAACTTGAAGCTACAAGAAGTCCTACAGTCCATACTTGATTCTATTGGATAAAAAAATCAAGATAGTGGTACTAACATATATATATCATCACTGGACAATTGCATTTACTCCATCGCACGAGGTGTCAAGTCAAATGGCACTAGCCTCTACATCTTAGTTCCCATATATAGATACCCCGTGATTCAGACCACCTCTCACAACAAACTCATACATTGACACACTGTATGTGGCATGCATAAGAGGAGGTGCGTCCACAATTAAGCGTATGTCGCATAAATATATAGGCGTTAGAGGCATTGGGAGCATGATAGATGTTGTGTGCACTATTTTGGTTTCCCGGATGGAGCGATTCTGCATAGGCTAGAGGATGAAACTAACGAACTGGCAGCATGATCTAGCGCATTGTGTTGCTAGTCTGCTGACCAAATCATGTAAAAGTGCCAAAAGCCCTGCATGTCGTGGCACACAGGTCTGTTTGACAGCATTGGATTCTGGATTGGATGTTGCGCATCCATCGGACTGAAAACGCAAACCTTTTAGGTGTCTATAATCAGGTTTCTCTTGTGTACTAGTAGTAGCAAGCGACTGCCTACACATTTACCAGCATGAAGTTAAGTGTCTTTTTTTTACTCGCATGCCTGGGAGTAACTGAAGAGCTTGGTATAGCCTCGGTGTTTTTGTCCCAAATTCATAGGAACTTTTTGGGATCTTGGAAAGTCTTAAATACCGAGTAAGAGTATCATTCTTCTTGGAGATCATCATCACAATGTGTTGGGCGATCTGGATGATGCGTAATGACATTATTTTCAGGAATTTGGCTTTTCTATTCAAAGATGGAGGGAGCTGTTCAAAGGAGAATTTGCTCTAGTTGTGCTACTAGCAAAGACAAGACTTCACTCTTTAATAGATCAATGGCTAGACAGCTTTATGTAATCATAGCTATTTTCTTTCTTACCTTTTATGTTTCATGATTTTCTGATGTAAAGACACACCCTTTTTGTTAATAAAATTCCAGTAAGGGCTCTGCCCTTGCTGTTTCATCAAAAAAAAAACTTGAGTGGAGAACTGGAGACAGAGGTACTCTTTTTAGTACCTTGAAAGCAAAGGACCTAGCTAGGTGACGACTCCTCCCCTCTGAGGCGGATCTCCGTTATCATTTTTCCTTTTTTACCAAAAAATGGAAGGAAAATTTCGACACTTCATTTGCATTACACAGATTCGTTCATGTATTTTGAGACATTATGAGGTTCTAGGTGAATCACTTAATATAACCCATTAGGAGAGTGTGTAGATCTAGCCTAATAGAACGAGCATGACACCAAACCCATTGGGTTCTGCTGATCCAGTCACAAAGCAAGTAAGCTGTGTGATTAACCCTGGTATATTGGATAGGTGCATCTTGTTCTGAGTATTATTGTCTAATGTGGGATTTGCAACCATAATATATATATTAATCACAGTATTCGTATGTGATGCATCTTGGATGTAAAATTTGATGGCCAGCGGGATTGCATGATGACACATTAAAGGGATAGGTTACAGCAAAACTTAAAAACTCTCAAGCAAGCAAGCAAGCAAACATTGGTTTCTAATTTCAGGTTTCTTCGTGTATAACGGACACTTGGAGAATTGACCTCGAACACACAAGAACTCCTTTGCTTCCATAGCATCCACGCACTCAAGATGATGAGGCTGTTGACACCTTTTGCTAGCTCTCTGGCACCACGCACCATGCATTCCCTTGCTTCGTTAAATATTCCTAGGCACCAGCTGCAGCAAGTCAAGTGCATTGAGCATCCTATTCCAAAATTTTCTTGCAAAGACACAGGTTGTAAGAATGTGCTGGACTATATATGCCTTGCCCATGAAAGCATCCACACTAGTTTTTACTAGCTATGAATGCAAAGAATCAACCACCAACTTCCTGCTGCAATAAAGCTGATGATGCCATTAATCAACTACTTCTCTCCATGGTGGTAATCTAGAAACATGTCTTGTTATTTAGCTAGAAGTACGACAGTGTACATATTGTTCTATTCGAGAAATAAATAAAGATACTGGCACTAATAATATATCTGTCACTAGACAATTCCATTTATTGGCACAAGTGACAAATCAAACAGCATTATTAGCCAGTGTACTTTGGTTCCTATATATACACACATCTAGCTACGACGCAGCTTCGGTTCACCATTCAGAACAAACCCATTGATACATGGTGCGTAGCATGAACAAATATGTATAGCAGCTGTAACAGCAGGTCCTCCGCAGTTAATTGTATGTGGCATATATATAGGAGTTTGAGGCATCGGGAGCATGATAGGCGCTGCGTTCTGGGGTTTAGTAATGGAGTCATCCAGCATCGGGATTATAGCCCAGTCATGTACTAGAGAGAGGCGCCCATCCTGTGTGTTTGTGATGCTCGAGATGATTATGCCAAAGTGACTTGCACCCCATGCTGACATGAAGAGGGGTTAGTCATCAGCTGACATGACCATGACTGCAGGTTATACTATTCCCTCGGACTAAATGTCTTGTAATGGCGTATGTGTTGGAGCGTATCTGTGTAACTTAGTCTAATTTCCAGCTTAATCCACTTGCACAAACATGATCGAGGTAGATAGAAGAGCCTCAGCGGCATTCAAATATTTGGTGCCCTCGATTGCAGTATATCAGCAGGTGGGATGTCTCCTCCCTCAGCGTTGAACCCTAAATAAACTAAACTAGACGCTCCTAGTGTTGTTTTTGCATCATAGAAGTATATGTGCAGTCTTTCCATCATAGTAACATTTTTTTAGATAAATAATAAAAATATCCATCATCATCTTTCTTTCGTTAGAATTAGGCCAATTACTACAAACCTAGCCCATAGGCTACAACATCTGGCTGTCTTTACAGGAACACTCCTAGCCGCATAAGAGGATGTGCGTCCACAATTAAGTGTATGTCGCATAAATATATAGTCGTTAGAGGCATTGGGAGCATGATATATTGATGCTGTGTGCACGCTTTTGGTTTCCCGGATGGAGCGATCCAGCATAGGCTAGAGGATGAAACTAATGAGTTGGCTGCATGATCTAGCGCATTGCGCTGCTAGTCTGCTGACCAAATCATGTAAAACTGCCAAAAGCCGTACATGTCGTGGCACACAGATCTGTTTGACAGCATCAGATTCTGGATTGGATGTTGCGCATCCATCGGACTGAAAAAGCAAACCTGTTAGGTATCTATAATTAATGAGGTTTCTCTTGTGTACTAGTAGTAGCAAGCCACAGCCTACACATTTACCTGCATGAAGTTAAATGTCTTTTTTTTCACCCGCATGCCTGGGAGTAACTCAAGAACATGGCATAGCCTCGGTGCATAGGAATTTTTGTGATCTTGGAAAGTCTTAAATACCGATTAAGAGTGTCATTCTTCATGGAGATCATCATCACAATGTGTTGGGCGATCTGGATGATGCGTAATGACATTATTTTCAGGAATTTGGCTTTTCTATTCAAAGATGGAGGGAGGTGTTCAAAGGAGAATTTGCTCTAGTTGTGCTACTAGCAAAGACAAGACTTCACTCTTTAATAGATCAATGGCTAGACAGCTTTATGTAATCATAGCTATTTTTCATTCTTACCTTTTATGTTTCATGATTTTCTGATGTAAAGACACGCCCTTTTTTTAATAAAATTCCAGTAAGGGCTCTGCCCTTTCTGTTTCATTTAAAAAAAAAGAAAAACTTGAGGGGAGAACTGGAAACAGAGGTACTGTTTTTAGTACCTTGAAAACAAAGGACCTCGCTAGGTGACGACTCCTCCGCTCTGATGCGGATCTCCATTATCATTTTTCCTTTTTTTACCAAAAAAATGGAAGGAAAATTTCGACACATCATTTGCATTACGCAGATTCGTTCGTGTATTTTGAGACATTATGAGGTTCTAGGTGAATCACTTAATATAACCCATTAGGAGAGAGTGTGTAGATCTAGCCTAATAGAACGAGCATGACACCAAACCCATTGGGTTCTGCTGATCCAGTCACAAGGCATGTAAGCTGTGTGATTAATCCTGGTATATTGGATATGTGCATCTTGTTCTGAGTATTATTGTCTAATGTGGGATTTGCAACCATAATATATATATTAATCACAGTATTCGTATGTGATGCATCTTGGATGTAAAATTTGATGGCCAGCGGGATTGCATGATGACACATTAAAGGGATGGGTTACAGCAAAACTTAAAAACTCTCAAGCAAGCAAGCAAACATGGGTTTCTAATTTCAGGTTTCTTCGTGTATAATGGACACTTGGAGAATTGTCCTCGAACACACAAGAACTCCTTTGCTTCCATAGCATCCACGCACTCATGATGATGAGGCTGTTGACACCTTTTGCCAGCTCTCTGGCACCATGCATTCTCTGGCACCACGCACCATGCATTCCCTTGCTTCGTTCAATATTCCTAGGCACCAGCTGCAGCAAGTTAAGTGCATTGAGCATCCTATTCCAAAATTTTCTTGCAAAGACGCAGGTTGTAAGAATGTGCTGGACTATATATGCCTTGCCCATGAAAGCATCCACGCTGGTTTTTACTAGCTATGAATGCAAAGAATCAACCACCAACTTCCTGCTGCAATAAAGCTGATGATGCCATTAATCAACTACTTCTCTCCATGGTGGTAATCTAGAAACATGTCTTGTTATTTAGCTAGAAGTACGACAGTGTACATATGGTTCTATTCGAGAAATAAATAAAGATACTGGCACTAATAGTATATCTGTCACTAGACAATTCCATTTATTGGCACAAGTGACAAATCAAACAACATTATTAGCGTGTGTACTTTGGTTCCTATATATACACACACCTCCCTACGGCGCAGCTTCACTTCAGTTCACCATTCAGAACAAACCCATTGATACATGGTGCGTAGCATGAACAAATATGTATAGCAGCTGTAAGAGCAGGTCCTCCGCAGTTAATTGTATGTGGCATATATATAGGAGTTTGAGGCATCGGGAGCATGATAGGCGCTGCAGCTGTAAGAGCAGGACCTCCGCAGTTAATTGTATGTGGCATAAAGAGGGCCATCAGCTGACATGACCATGACTACAGTTTGTACCCTCGGACTGAATGTCTTGTAATGGCATATGTGTTGGAGTGTACCTGTGCAGTACGTTTTGCAAGCATCATGAACATGGTGTTTTAAGTAATGATCATTATTTACTTTACACTACCACGGTCACTGCAGCTGAAGCACGGTACTAGTACTGCTATCTTGCATCATTTTGGAGATAGTTCTGTATGAAAAGAAACCATATATATATTTATATATGCACACTGAAGTCCGTCCACTTCGGTTTTGTTGACATTCTTGTGCGAGCAAGTAACTATTATATACCAAACTGAAGAGTAGTACTCAATTGGAGAGGTAATCCCATATACACAATGCACCTGTGACGATGCAAGCATGCTCCTCGCTGTATCATAAAATAAATTAGGACTTGCATGTTATGGTACATAGAGCTGTTTGGCAGCAGAAGGCCTAGTCACCGGTGATCCGAAGGGCACCTTTAGCAATGGACTATTCAATGCTATTTTTTATCTTTAGTAACAGATGTCTGATGCTGTTTAAGTGTTGTGGTGTAGTGACCTGACACAATCTGAAAGCTGCTTCCAGCTTCAGATTTTTGATTTGTTGTTGCGCATCCATCCGTCTCGAAAAACCAAACTCGTTATTTATCTAGAGAGGTCTGCTTGGGTAATGGTAGTTGCTAGGGACTGCCATCAAACTATATATCCAGCATCAAATTCGAAGGTAGTCTCTATATATATGTGTAAGACAGGTTCATATTATTGGGACTAGAACAAAATAAAGCAATAGTGAGAGAAGCTCCTAATTAATCTGTCGGACTAGGAGTTAGCACTACCAGAATCCTGAATAGCCTTGAGGGCCAAAAACCGCCAAGGAAAGGGGGAAAACCGCCAAGGAAATCATCCTTGACTATGAACCGTCAAGCAAACACACTCAAGAATAGAGGGCAAAGGAAATTAGTTTCCTTTGCGGTTTCGACACTCAAGGATAATTTCCTTGAAGGCTAACCGCTAAGGAAATCAGGCCCTGACTTAACTTGCCAAATGGTCAAGGAAATGGTAGAGCCGCCAAGAATAGTTGTTTTCTTGAGGGCCAATAGCCGCCAAGGAAATTACGTAGGCCGCCAAGGTAAAAGTTATTTCCTTGGCTATCTGTAACCTTCAAGGAAATTGTGATTTTCCTTGGCTGTTCTTGACCGCCAAGGTAACTCGATTTCCTTGGAGGCTGACTCTCAAGGAAATGTATAAGAGCAACAAAAAAAAATCCAATAATATATCCTTGGAGTGAGGGCAATGAATATCCTCGATATTAATCTTGGGAGGGTAATGGCTTATTTGGCTCTTCGTCAACTTGACCGACATTGATGGAAGCTTCACAACTTTGTTAGCAGTGGTGCCTCTAAGACCACACAGCTAGATGCAGCAGGAGACAACAAACAGATGAACCAATTCATCGCTAACAGCTATGTGCTACAACTACTCTAGTGATACTAGCTAGGAGCCAAGGAAATGGATCACACCAATTCTTTTTGATAAATTTCTCAATGTTTTAGTAAATAAAACAAAAAATCGAATGTTTGATCAGAGTCGCAATTGGTGTCATCATCCATTATTGGACACAACACATGTTCTATCGTATATATCACCAAAGCTTGTCCCATGGAGACTGTCGCCAATGCTTTTGTTTCTCTTTTGGAACAATGTTTTTGAGTTTAGGCAACGAAGAGCCAATACTTTTGTCCTGTATACTTACAAGACAGAAAATAAAAATGAATCAATTAACATATAGAATGAGATAGCCTAGCTAAACAAATTGCATTTATGTCATCTGATGTTAATTATTGTGCTGATATCATGAACCAGTAATTCAAACGAGCTGTTCGGTTGTTTAAGCTGACATTGCTATTAACAATGAGTTAGATCTGATTAATTACTGTGGAACCTGAAATTGTAATTTTTAAATCAGAAAATATCAACTGGCTTCATCCTCTCAATAGATGAATCAAACCCCATTTATTACACAGTTCAACAGTCATTAGGTTGTTTAAGGTTTGTCAAAGATTAAGTGGACACTTTAGCAATGTCAAGGTAGGCCACAGCCATAGAAGTAGGTGAGCCAGCGGTCTCGTTTTACTGTCCCATTTTTTATCCTATAGACATACATAAATAACAATGTTCAAAGCTCTATTGGTAGTCTATTGCGTATTTTAGTTTTATTCTTGAATTATTCAATAATTAAAGTTTCGTCCATCTAAAAGATGTCATGGATGCTCCATCAGCTAGAATGCTAACAACATAAACATGCCACAAGATTTAGTTAAGTTTATTTGGACACTTAATTTTATTTTCACAATTCAAATTTGTATCTGAATTTAGTATCGAGATCCATCTGTCTGTACCTATCATGTTTAATTTTTTTCTACCATTAGCGTGGTATATAGAATCGCATGTCACCAGTCCACCATGAATTTTTCAGCTGCAAGAAAGCCAAAATGGAAAGCTATTAACCGACACTGCTAATGTACTGGATAGTATTCTCATTTTAAAACTCACATGTGTCAAAAATGGAACAGTATTGGATTGTGCTTTTTGATCCATCTCTTTATATACCGTGCATTTCTAGCTTCGCTGTGACAAACAAACTATATGATAGATTGTGTGTGTCCTGAGCAAGATGAGTAGAGTAATAGATGATAACATCTGAATAGGAAGCTCATAGTTATAAGTACACGTGATATGGGAATTACAGGCATTGGAAGAATGTGGTGGATGCCCTTGGTACTGTTATTCCTGGAAAATCAATAGTGTACTAGAAGCAACACCCCACTGCTTCTTCTCTGACATACATGGAAGCAGCACCTCTAACTAGGGGACTTGAGACCGGCTTGGGCAGGGTATGTGAAACATCTGGGCCTTTTTGCTTTGCAGCTTGCTAGGCAAGGCTGTTACCGGATCACAGCACCGGGAGACTCGGGAGTGCAAAACCGGATGCGAAGAAGCTTTTTCCCCAGAAGTGCAGCTAAAAGAATCTCACGAGACATTTATCTTGCTGCAATCAACATATACAAAGGATAGAAACTCTCGGCTAGTGCTATAAAACATATCGGTTCATATTGGGTTGGTCTATTGTTTATTTCTTTTGATTGAACTCGTTTTTGGAGTAGTGATTGTTTAGCGTTGGCATCTAGGAGGATCGATCCTCCATTACCATTTTCAGGAAAAAAAAATAGATGGAAAAAACATCAATGCTCATATATAACAGTCGCATTATGGGATCAGTATAAAAATTTGCCTAGTGGTTAGAACACCTTAGTAGCACCCAACAGATCTGGGTTCGACTCCCCGTGGCAGCGAATTAAACAGGTCTGCAATATTAAAATTTTGAAAATATAGGCTGGGGGTTTCCCTTGCCGGTCAAAAGTATAAAAAATTACTGTGTTATGCTCATATCCATATATAACACAGTTCATATATTTTGGCACGTTACATGCATATTTTTCATTTACTAGGGAATGAAAGTTAACATTTATGTACAAAAAAGAACAAAATTGATCATGAATCACATATGGGATTAGTATAAAAATTTACTGTGTTATGCTTGGCAGCACCTCTAGCAAAATGGATTTCCAAAGATTGTGCTGGTCACCTTCTCTAGAAAATGGTCTTTGTAAATACTACAAATCATATGCATTAATCAGGCTGGCACACAACCATCTTGCTGACAAAAGCATTCACAACAGTGTGAATGGAGATAGCTGAAATGAATGCCATTAAGGAACTACTTCTGTCCATATGATAGTGTTCTCATTTATTAATAACCTACTTATTTGTGACAAAGGGCAATCATAATTTGTTATTAAGATGTCCTACAGTACACATATATGATTCTATTGCATAAACAAATAAACATATACTCATCGCAGGAGGTGTTAAGTCAAATGCCTTTACATTTTAGTTCCTATATATATACTCATCGCAGGAGGTGTTAAGACCAACGCTCACGGCTCACAACAAACCCATACATTGACACAGTAAGAGGACGAGCGTCCACAGTTAAGTGCATGTCGCATCAATAAATGGGCGTTAGAGGCATTGGGAGCATGATAGATGCTACACGCACGCTTTTGGTTTCCCAGATGAAGTGATCTAGCATAAGCTAATGGATGTAGCTAATAAGTAGGAGGTGTGATCTAGCGCATTGAGCTGCAAGTCTAGTGACCAAATCATGCAAAAGTTCCAAAAGCCTTGAATGTCGTGGCACACAGATCTGTTTGACAGCAGAAGTGTTAGTCTGGTGACACAAATCGAAAGCTGCTACTAGCATCGGATTCTGGAACAGTTGTTGCGCATCCATCCATCTAGAAGGAGGTTTCACAAAAGGAGCTATTTGCCTTGCTGTGATGTTGGAATTTAGGCTGTGGCCCTAGTGGGCATTTTGGCGACCCTTGTTTTGTGTGGTTCTGTGATCCTTTTGTTTTGCGTCAGGTCTTCCCTTGTTCCCTGGGTGAGCATAGCTGTCGATGCGACTGCCTACAAATTTACCAGCATGAAATTAAATGTCTTTTTTGAACTCACATCCCTGGGAGTATCTCGAGAACTTGAGATTTGCTTGAGCGGAGAACAGGAAACAGAGGTACTGTTTTCTGTAAATTGAAAACAAAGGATCTAAAAGCAGCTGGGACATGCGTAAACATTCTAATTTATTTCCTTTTTTTTTCTGAAACATAAACATTCTAATTTCATCATCATGGTATGTTGCATTGCATTCATGTTACTACACGTACAGATTCATTCATGTACTATGAGATATTACGGGGTTAAAGGTGAATCTACTATATAGTATATACTCTTATTTGTGTAAAACATTTTTTGTTTCCACAAAGAGCCACATCACTTGCTTTCGCTATCCGTCGATTCTTGATCAACTGAAAGCCGCTTCCTGTATCCTTCTACGATCTATGCACCTTCCTATATATAGGTACCTCATGGTGCACCTTCAGTTGAGACCACTGCTCAGAACGAACCCATACATTGACACACTGTATATAGCATGCGTAAGAGGAAGTGCCTCCACAATTAAGTGTATGTCGCATAAATATATGGGTGTCAGGCATTGGGAGAATAATAGATGTTGTGTGCGCGCGCTTTTGGTTTCCCAAATGGAGTGATGCAGCATATAGGCTAGTGGATGAAACTAACAAGTAGGCTGCGTGATCCGGCGCATTGAGCTGCTAGTCTGCTGACCAAATCATGTAAAAGTGCCAAAAGTCGTGGATGTCGCGGTGACAGCAGAATAAAGAGTTAGTCTGGTGACTCAAATTGAAAGCTGCTACGTACCAGCATTGGATACTGGATTGGTTGTTGTGCATCGGTCTGAAAAAGCAAACCTAGCTAGGTTCTCTTGTGTACTGGTAGTGGCAAGCGACTGCCTACACATTTACCAGCATCAAACTAAATGTCTTTTGTTTTACTCGCATGCCTGGGAGTAACTCAAGAACTTGGTAGAGCCTTGGTGTTTTTATCCCAAATTCAGAGAAGATTTTTGTGATCTTGGAAAGTCTTAAAGACCAGTTAAGAGTGCCATTCTTCATGGAGATCATCATCACAATGTGTTGAGCGATCTGGATGATGTGTAATGACATTATTTTCAGGAATTTGGCTTTTCTATTCAAAGATACAGGGAGGTGTTGAAAATAGAACTGGCTCTAGTTGTGCTACTAGCAAAGACAAGACTTTGCTCTTTAATAGATCAATGGTATCATGTGTCGGAAATAGGGCCCAGGATGAAAGGCCCATGAGGCCCGAGGGGGCGGGCACCGTGCGCCCGGGGTGGCGCCTAGCGCCGGCGCCGGCGCCTCCCTCCCTTCCGCGGATTGTTCGGAAATTAATTAGGGAATTAAGAAAGAGTTTGGCTAGGATTATCTTAGGACTTTTGGTGTGCATGGGGATATTCCATCTATAATGAAGACTCTTATTAGAGAAATAGATAGCATTACTTGTACAAAGGTTTTACAATCATATAAGGAAACCTTTTAGAGAGATTGCTTGGTTTACAAGTCCCACTAGTCGGGCTATAAAAAGTAAGGAGTCCATAATCTTTCAGGTCAACAAGCAATAAAGAAATCTATTTCCTTCCTCTTCTTCTCCCACCCCGCCGCCTCCCCCATCCGTAGCCGCCGCCGCCCTCCACCGCCGCCCCACGCCGGGCGCACCGGGCCACATGTCACCTCGAATTATCCGGTTTGTGACAACCGGTATCCGGAGGCCACTACGATCCACCCACCACCATGGGCGCCGAGACGAAGAAGGTGCTGACCAATGCGGGAAGCGCAGTTCTCCACCTTCACCACCCGTCTCGGCACTCTCGCCGATCAAGTTGCTGTCCTCTCACATACCGATCCGGCTGAGGCAAGACGCGGATCAAATTGCTAAAGGAGGCTGGGAAGGACTTGAAGACGGTCATGGAGGATTCGGGCGCGCCTTCATCAAGGCACGAATGAAAGAGGGCAAAGGCGTCGCCACCGGACCCAGCCCTCGCAGCTGATCTGGAGAAGATGATGGCCAACTTCCTCGAGCTGCCGGCCGTCGCTAGGTGGGGCGCCGGCACCGGCAACGCATGCACCACCCCTCCCTCTACCGTCGAGCACTTCCACGGCATCGCACCGCGTCTACACAAGTTGTCCTTCCAAACATATGATGGCAAAGACGATCCCCTTCCATGGCTCAACCGTTTGCGAACAATTCTTCAAGGGACAAGGTACGCTAGCCACTGAGCAAGTCTGGTATGCTTTGTATCATCTCACAGGGGGAGCACGATAGTGGTACATGAGGCTGTCCCAGGAGAAGATGCTGATAGATTGACGAGCCGGCCAGTACATCAACAAACGCTTCGGCCCGGCTACCCGGCAAAATCCGGCCGGGTGAACTAGCATCACTACGGAAGACAGGCATGAGTACACGGAGCAGTTCCTACACATTTACCAACATCAAATTAAATGTCTTTTGTTTTACTCGCATGCCCGAGAGTAACTCAAGAACATGGTAGAGCCTTGGTGTTTTAATCCCAAATTCATAGAACATTGTTGTGATCTTGGAAAGTCTTAAAGACCAGTCAAAGAGTGCCATTCTTCATGGAGATCATCATCGCAATGTGTAGAGCGATCTGGATGATGTGTAATGACATTATTTTCAGGAATATATCTGGCTTTTCTATTCAAAGATACAGGGAGGCGTTGAAACTAGAATTGGTTCTAGTTGTGCTACTAGCAAAGACAAGACTTCGCTCTTTAATAGATCAATGGCTAGACAACTTTATGTAATCATAGCTATTTCCTTTCTTAGCTTTTATGTTTCATGATTTTCTGATGCAAAGCGGGCAATGTCCCGGTTTCAAAAAAAAAAAAAAATTTTTCTGATGTAAAGACACGCTCTTTTTTGTTCATAAAATTCCAGTATGTTTCATTAAAAAAAGAAGCAGAGGTACTGTTTTTAGTACCTTTTTAAACAAAGGAGCTAAAAGCAGCTTGAACATGTATAAACTTTCTAATTTCATCATGGTATGCCGAGCTAGGTGACAACTCTTCTACTCTGTGGCCGTCCACCCTTATCATTTTGCCTTTTCTGCCAAAAAAAAAAAAAAAAAATGGAAGGAAAATTCAACACTTCATTTGCATTGCATTCATGATATTACAGAGATTCATTAATGTAGTTTAAGAAATTATGAGGTTCAAGGTGAATCACTTAATATATATAACCCATTACGATAATAACAACATTAAAATTTAAAAATGTCTTTGGAGCAAACAGGATCAGTATATGTTGCCATGAAGATACATCATTGCGTTATCGTTGCAACATTTTGACTGATGCATGCATGTTACCCTCCTGAAGCTTCATTTGACTCATGCATGCTACTCTCCTGAAGCTTTTTTTCTTTAAGATGTGGACATGTCTGAATGCAAAGTGCTGCGTTTATTTCTCATTGACCTGTTGATTGGTCAAATTTTCACAAATTCTCTAATAACCTGTTAAATACTGGAAGCAACAATGCTATATATTACACCCAGTGCATTTAGTGCTCACATAAGTCATTCGCAATTGGAATTTATATTTTTTGTTGCCCTCATTTAGCGCTCTCCATTCATAGCTCAATTTAGAACATGATCTCTATATGTATGTATAAGAAATGACAATATCCCTATTCACATTGGCACTAGAAGATGGCAGTAGCTCTAGAGAAGCTCCAAATTTAGCACGGACTGGGAGTTGGAGGCATTGGGACAGTACTGGATGAACTTCTGGAGGCTGAACTATCAATAGCATTGACGTTAAACTTGGAATTGCAGTGGATTATTTGGCTCTCAATTTCAATCTGAGCAATCCACACAAAATTAAGCTGCAAATATGCACGCTTGACTAACATTCAAGGAAGGTTCTCAAGTATAATCCAGAGAATTTGTGCCACATCTCTGTTTAGAGCTTCCAGCATGGTAGCACCACAGCTAGACACAGCAGCAACATAGGTGATAGTAAACAGTGGTAGTAACTGCTAACCGACTGCATCCTAGCAGAACATTCATACATACCACATCATTTTGAGGATCATAAGCATGGGTTTTCAACTGGCATGCACTTCTATAGTATTTTCTAAGATTGTATAGGAATTTGGGAGCTAAGGCAAATGAAACAAGGGTTAACCTCTATTTGCAGTCGTTTTAGTAGAAAAGAAAATCTAAATCCAATGTTTCATCTGCATGGCAATTGATATCATCCATTTCGACACAACACATTCTTTTTATTGTATACTCTTCAAGATTCTTGGACATGCATTGAATTAGTGTTTCCTTGAGTATGAGGATTAAAGAGGTAATATTTCTGTCCTGTATAGGTTGTCTTCTTTTTTTTTGGTTCATATTTGGTTTTAATTTTGATCACGCAGGGCATGGTTGCTTGGATGTAACATAAAAATAGAATTAGACATTATATTTCTATCATGTTGTTCATGGTAAGATGGTGGCATAGCTTCATCTATTTTGGCATTATACAAGTTCTTTTGGTAGTTGTTGAACATTAGTTCAATTTTCTATTTATAAACTATAAGTACGCTCCTTTTTTTTTATATTGATTCCAAGTATTGAAATAAAATGAGTGTTTGCTGTTGAGCAAATGGTGCAGAAGATATGAACAAAAAACATGTGTCGCAGTGAACAAACCCATGGTTTTGTGCAATAGATTCTGAGCAGTTCAAAGTCATGAGCTGTCTGCAATTATATACATTTGAGGAGTATCTAGACAAAGGAACGTAAGTCTAGGAGGCAAATATGTACTGTATTTGTTTGTTGCATTTGTTGGTGCAAGTAACTAGAAATGACATTACTAGCTAGGAGCACCAAGTCTTTTAAGAAGATGCTAAGATATCACTGGGACAAATCCTCAGCCCATGGCTCGGCATCTAACAGACACTGTTCAGGTTGATGCTTTGATGTCTAACATATTTACAGTTCTATAGTATTAGCAAGCCTGAGTATAATATGACAGATTTCATAATTTCTGGCCTGAGTTATCTTGTGCAATCTCATCTATGCCATGTATTGTACGTGCAGGATAGTATTACCATTTATTCTACTGTCATTACATATTTTTCTCGAACACGGAAGAGAATTTCATTTTATTGTATTAGAGTAAAAGGAAAAGGTCCAAACAAGCATCCCTCTTAGTTACTATGACTAGGGTAAGAGTGATGGGTAACAGCAAAACTTAAAATCTCTCAAGGAAGGAACGAAAAACAACACGACTAAACCACCCTAACACTGAAGTTCAGAAGCTCCAGGAAGCAAGCAAAGATGGCTTCTAGTTTAAGGTTTCTTCATTTTTACGGGACACTTGGAGAGTCGCCCTCGAATACATGAGCATTCCTCTGCTTCCATAGCATCCAAGCTCCCAAGATGATGAGGCTGTTGACCCCTTTTGCTTCCTCTCTACCACGAAGCATTACATTGGTTCGTTCAGTATTGCTTGTCACCAGCTGCAGCATGTTAAGTGCATTGAGCATCCTACTCGAAAATATTCTTGCGATGACACTGGTTGTAAGAATGTGCTGGAATATATATGTCTTGCCCATGAAAGCATACACACTGGTTATTACTAGCTGTGAAAGCAAAGAATCAACCACCAAGTTCGTGATGCAATAAAGCTGATGAATGCCATATTAATCAACTACGTCTCTTCATGGCTGTGTTTTCATTTATTCTTGTATTTATCTGTGGTAAACTAGAGACACAAATAAAGATACTGGCACTAATAATATATCTGTCACTTGGACAATTCCATTTATTGGCATAAGTGACAAATCAAACAGCATTATTAGCCTGTGTATTTTGGTTCGTATATACACACACACCCCTCTCAATGATGCAGCTCCAGTTCAGTTCGCCATTCAGAACAAACTCATTGATACATGGTGTGTAGCATGAACAAAAATACATGGTGTGTAGCATGAACAAACTCATGTTTCGGTCGACGTTCAAAAAAGCACACACACGCTCCAATGGGCCAAACACAATTATACAAAGCAACATGGCCCCATCCTGCGGTGGTTGGGAGCATGGTGATGATGATGGTAAAAGTCGATGGGATCTGTGCCTGAGCCCGCCGAAGAGCTTGTGTAGCCCAAGACCCCACCTGTGACGTGGGATCATGATGTAGTTTTCTTCAGTGATCGTTACCCGAACATAAAGACAACGATAACATGTGATCCACAGGTCATCGCCGACTTTATCCACAAGATCAGAGGTAACCCGTGTATGCATCGAATGCTCGTCAGTTTGGACACCGAGTGACGCAAAATTGGCTCATGGTGTCTTGTGTTCCTGAGGCACCAGTCCCTGGTGGGAGTGCCTGATGTCTTGAAGAAATTTCTCGCAGAGGAAGACCACATATTCGTTGGGGCTCATATTTGCAACGATGTTGATTGTCTAGAGTTCGATTGCGGCATCAGTATCACCAATGATATGGGCATTCAAGATATTTTCCTTGTGCTTAATCTTCAAAAATACAGATATCTCGTTCCTCCAGGTCATCGGACATCACTTGAGAAGCTCGGCACAGCAGGTTTGCAACTACCGGATCCTAAGAAGGATGAAGACATCGATATCTGGGCTGTGCGGGATTTGTCAAAGCATCAAGTGGAGTATGCTCGCATAGACGCATTTTTGTCGTAAGAGATTCAACGTGTTCTTGAGATCAAGCACTGGTTCACTTTCATTGTGTATACTAGCATAGGCTTCTAATTTCAGGTTTCTTCGTGTATAACGGATACTTGGAGAATCTCCCTCGAACACACAAGAATTCCTTTTCTTTCGTAGCATCCAAGCACCCAAGATGATGAGGCTGTTGACCCCTTTTGCTACCTCTCGGCCACCAAGCATTCCGTTGCTTCGTTCGGTATTGCTAGGCACCAGCTGCAGCAATTTAACTGCATTGAGCATCCATTCCAATTTTTTCTTGCGACGACACAGGTTGTAAGAATGTGCTGGACTATATATGTCTTGCCCACAAATGCATCGACACCGGTTAGTACTAGCTATGAAAGCAAAGAATCAACCACCAACTTCGTGCTGCAACAAAGCGGATGAATGCAATTAATAAACTACTTCTCTCCATGGCTGTGTTTTCATTTATTCGTATTCATCTGTGCTAAACTAGAAACATGACTTGTTTTTGAGAAGTATGACAGTGCATACATGGTTGTTCTGGAGAAATAAATGAAGATACTGGCACTAATAATATATCTGTCACTAGAGAATTCCATTTATTGGCATAAGTGACAAAGGAAACAGCATTTTTAGCTTGTGTATTTTGGTTCCTATATATATACACACCTTCCGATGTAGCTTCTTCACCATTCAGAACAAGCTCATCGATATGTGCTGTGTGTAGTATGAACAAAGATATATATAGTGTATTGTGTAGGAGTTTGAGGCCTCGGGAGCATTATAGAGGCTATATTCTGGGCAATAGGAATGGAGTTATCCAGCATGGACCGGAGCTACAAACAAACCAGAGGGCGACATCCAGTGTTTTTGTGCTGTTTGAGATGATAAAGCCAAAGTGAAAAATGACTCGCATGCCATGCTTAACGGCGCTGCCTGACAAGAGAGGGGTTAGTCAACTGACTCCACCACGACTACGGAGCCCCATGGAAAAGGCATGCTGGGTGACCAGACGCTTCAAGTTCAACTTCATGCTGTAGATTTAGATAAGCAAGGAATATTGCTAGATTGTTCCAATTGGATAATAAAATGCTCGATAAATTATAAAACAGAGTGTGGAACAACAAAGTAACTGCCGATCTGCTCCTTTCTAGTAATGCCCAATGTGGTGGCCACAAACATAAATCGAGGTAGACACAAGTGCATCCAAACAAGCCTGAGAGGTATTCATCTAGTTGGTGCCTTTGATTGCAGTATATCAACTAGATGGGATGTTGCTTTTGCATCATTGAAGCATATGTGTAGATAAATTATAATTAGTCTTTCCATGATAGTAACATTTGGATCAAAGAAAAAGTAGTTCTCGTCAATTTGACACATGTTACTCTTCTTGAGCTTTTTCCCCAAAAAGTTTGTGGTGACTCTCTCTAGTACTCAAAACTTCTATGTTGGCATGATAAGGATGTGACACATAAGGATCTGTTGAATAATGAAAAACTGCAGATTTATTTATTTATTTATTTTAACAGCAGAAAAGTCCAAACTGCTATGGCCTGTAAAAATTTGGCTGATGCAGGGCATGGTAGGTTCCTTGTACTAGAATAACCTAACGATCAGTGGGAGCTGTGGAGAGTGCAGGATGTTTCGCAAGGGTCATGGTTATGGTTGTTTAAGTAATGAGTATTTAGTTTACGCAACCAATGGTCCTACAGCTGCAGGACATTACTATTACAGCTATGTGTTGCCTTTTTTGGAGACATTATTTGTGCAGGAAAAGAAGCCATATTCATTATATTTATGCACAGTGAAGCCACATTCATGTATATAGGTTTGTTCACATTCGAAATGGAAGGTAGGAGTATATATACTAGAGTGGAGAGGCGGCCACATCCAACCATAGTTATTAGTTTTTTTTTTTTTGACAAGAACCATAGTTATTAGTTGAAGACAGAAAATAGGAACAGGAGGCAGCCGGAAGACAGAAGACGTCCAATGTATCCTGCAGCTAAGATACGGCTGAGTCATCCCCTCTCGAATCCTATGATATCGAATTTCCTTAGGACCTCTTAGACCTGTGCACAAGAGAGGAACCAGCTGCATTTTCTGCTTTCTCAAAAAAAAAAAAAAAAAAAAAAGAAGCTGCATTTTCTGTTGAGACTCTAGAGATTGTGCACGAGAGAGGCACCAGCTGCATTATTTGTCTCTTCATGCTCCAGAGATCACTGGAGTAGATTGAAGGTGCACAATGTGGATTGGATCGGCGACGGAGACAGTGAGCAAGAAGCGTGCTGTTACATTGCAGCACTGACACCAGCGCCAGAGCAATGACATGTACACACAGAACAATGCGGTTGTTGTTTTTTTGTAATCGTAGAGTCATGTCTTCTGCCTGAGTTGCATAGTTATTAACCTTTTACATTTGCTTGCGTTTTTTGAGATCAACTGTGCAAAAAACAAGTTCTAGAGAACAGGAAATGAGTGCAAAATAAACTTTCAGAAGGACTAAAATCTGGGGAAACATAAGTTTAACACAACAGATAGAAACATGGTTGGCAGGGTTCGAACCTGGGCAAGCCGAGCTGACATGTTTTCCAAAAAACAACATTGAGCCCATAGGGTTTTTGTTGAACTGCATCTTGAGTCCAAGAGGATCACATAACTCCGGCGAGAGACAATGTGGACAAGAGCCACTGCGTGCGACGCAAGAATGATGTGAATCCTGATGACACCGATTGCGCGCCTCAGTCCTACATCGATTAAACTTGCTCTGCCCCTCCTCTCTGCCCCTTTTTGACTGGATAAACCACACTACAGCTAGCAATTTTTGGGGCATATAGAGGCACTATAAGAGCAGTGCGCCCAACTGCCCCTCCCGGGGGGCTTTTACAAATCAGCCCATTGTAGGGGCTTTTGCAAATGATATTTCTAAGGTTGGTTGGTGATCCAACCCTCCTTACAAATTATTTTCATATTTTACTTTTTAAAATTCAAAAATAAATAGCAAAAAATATATAATAATCCGCTGAAGGCCCCCACCGGCCTGCCAACCACCACCACTAGCAACCATTTTTGCTAAACTTGAAGTCGCCCGGACTACGAACCGCAACCTACCCCTTGCACGAAGCCTTACCCTCCACTGCACTACACACACTCACATGTGTGTATAACTCATTTCGGATCCCGATATATTATACAAATCCAAGTAAAAATTGCTTATTTGGGCTCTAAAAGGATTCAAATAAAAAAAGTGATGAACTATAAAGTTTCATAACTTTTCAAGATCTACAATCTCCATTTATGGGGTTTCTTTATCCGAGGTTGTTTACTTAAATTTGAATTTCAAATTTTCAAATTGGAGAATCTAAGCATAGTGTTTCCAAGGCAAGATGATTTCAAATAACTTTTTGAGATCTACAATTCTTATTTAGTAAGTTTTTCCATCCGAGGTCGTTTACTTAAATTTGAATTTCAAATTGGGGACATTTGAGTGTAGTTTTTCCATGACAAAAATGAATTCAATTGAAAAAGTGGTAAACTACCAACTTTCATAACATTTCGAGATCTACAATTCTTATTTAGGAAGTCTTTCTACCCAAGATCGTTTAAAAATTCAAATTTGAAAATTTAGACATTCAAACCCCACATTTCGAGGCATCAAATAAAGTCAAATCAAAATGTTGTTAAAAACAAAGATTCATACCTTTTGAGATCAATTTTTTTATTCAGGTCATTTTTTCCATCCGAGGTCATTTTAAAATTTTTAATTTTAGTGCCCTATTTTATTATTTGACGTCTATTTGTAAGGGGTTTGGTGATCCATCCACCCATACAAATACCTCTCTAAAAGGGCGGTTGGTTCAACCCTATTTGTAGGGGGTGTTGATCCAACTACCCTTGCAAATATCCTTTGTAAGGGCGGCCGGTTCCGCCCGATTTGCAAGGGGGGTGATCCAGCCGCCCTTACAAATACCACCATGTAGGCGGCTGTATCACCAACGTCCCCTCCAAATAGCCAGGCCATTTTTTTTTTTATGGGGGTGGGGCTCAACTCTCGTTTATGTCCGGGCGTGTTGCTTCACGAGGTTATGTGCAGTGACTATGGCATGGTCGCTGGTGACCGCTGCAACGCCCTTGGAAAAAACCCTTGCTTGCAAGTTAGAACATGTGATGAATTTGTAATGTTCTTCAATCTCTTGGCATTACTGTCCTCAACGACAATTGGTACTGAAAGAATAGGCAAAGAACCCTAATCCGGTCTTCCTCTCCCTCGATGGTATACATGTCTCTTTTTTAAACTTCAAAGCTACCAGCATGAAAGCTATACTTTTTTTTTCCTTGCTTTATCTGGATTATCTGCAGCTCAAAAGGCTTTTTTTCTCATCCAAGAAACTCAAAATCACTGTGTATTTATTGGTGAAACGCTCAAAAAATCTGAACTGTTGTATTATGAGATCACGGATCTGTTCTGAACCTTTTTTACATTAGATGAATTATTAATATGTGGTGTATAGTGAATCCTTTAAAACTGGTAAAATGTGTATTGGACTACATGTACGTGACAAAAAATTAAGTGCAGTGCTACAACTCGGCAAAACTAACTCTGTTCATCTTGTACTGTTCATCTTTTATCATTTTGTACTTGGTGGGTGCTCATATGTTATAACTCTGCAAAACTAACTCCCTAAAAGACTGCCTCTACCGGCATATATATCTAGCATATATAGCATTAATTCCACAAGAAGCACCAAGCCCGGTTTCGTGAACTGGAATGCTATGGGGCGTAGCTAACCTTAAGTTAATACACTGTTGTACTCATTCTGTACTGGAACGTCTGTAAACAAAGAAGGATGGTCATCTGTAAACAAAGAAGCAGGTTCATCTGTAAGCAATGTATCAGAAAATTATAAGACACTTCTCCTTAGAAAACACTACTTTGTTATGTATATCCATGGACACTTACCCCAGTAATTTTTAGATTCAGCATTTTATTTATATTATTTAATCGGCATTTACCATTTTGGTCTTTCATCAATTGGCAGTTTTTTCATTTTTACCATCCCAAATGCTGGTAAAAAGATGAATTAAAATTGTATTCATTTTTATGTATTTAACCCTCATCATTCTAGTCTTTCATCAATTAGCTCTATAAATTCCATGGCCTGGCTGCCTCCTTTCTCCAACTCTCACACTCTCCCTTTCATTCCAAAGCGAGCATGCAGCTGTTGCTTCAGTTCTATAGAGCACTGTAATATAGGTTTAGGAGGCCTTAGGAATTCCAGCATTGTAAAGATGCTGACTCCCCTGTGATTGAAATCCATCACCCGATGTCGCATGGGGAAACAGGATGCCAATTTTGGAAGTTGGGTGCCTTTTGTTCATTTTCTACTTCGAAGCCACAGCCATGTTCAGAGTTGTGCACATTTAATTTTGTATACGAGAAGTGGGTAATTATATTTCAATTGAGCTTCTTCTGTTATGTTTGACTCATTGATTCTTCCTCCGCATCTAGCATCTTATAAGCTGGAGGCAGTGGTGAAACTAGACAAACCAAACTAGAGAGGAGTGTTCTTGCCTTGTGCCTCACAAACATGTAACTTAATCAAACTGTAGTAATATGTTTTTAGTATTTTGAGCATAGGTCTCCCCCCATGCTCGGTGGAGGTTAACATGTCCTTGGAAAGCGAAAGTTGCAAAATGCTTCTTCACAAGCTCATCCGTTGTAAATTTGTCATCATTCGTTGCAAGAAGATCATCTTTTCATTTAGCATAGTTACATCATCATTCATACGACCAATCAGTGTCGTTAATGAAAAGGATATTTTACAATACTTTTAGTAAATTTCTGATCACAGTAGTAAATTAGAGTACATGCATGTTAAATACGTGTCATATGTACAATTATCTATGCTAAATTTGTTGGCATAGATGTAAATGAGAAGCACGGCTTTTCTAAGTTTAGGGATGTAAGTGAAAAGGATAATACACAACTTCCTTGAGATTCTTTCACGAATTAATTTTGCTAAAATTGTTGAACACTGAATGTTTCTCTCAATGAATCTTCTGCTAAAACAGCCCAAATTTCTTGTTCAAGACTCCATCAGTTTCAAGTTATAAGCCGTTTTATGGCTTTTTTCAAGACAGATTTTGTTATGTATCTAGACATAGCCATAACATATATTAAGATGCGTAGAAAAAACTTATGTATATCGATAAAAACTAGGGGTCTAGACATAGCCAAAACATATATTACACAACTTGTGATGCACATCAGGTGTAAAAGTGGAGGTGATCGGATTGAGAGGTCTCAGGGATGTCGATTATGGTTCCACCCACGAGTATGTTTTTGACCTCTCGTATGGAGGGCTGACAACTAATAGTGTTTGCTTGGTGCACACACACTTCAATGCATATCTCCCGTCATGCAGCCAAACAATAGCTGCACATGCTTGACAAAGAGGAAGCCACGCCTCAGTTTTTTTGTCTCGTTCCATTTGTTTCTCCCATCATGCACACACTTTGTCTCCTGCAATAGCGTGGATCCATCAGAAGTCTAGAACTTATTTACCAGATGAGCAGAATATGCATTACGTGCTCTTGTGTTCAAGACTATAGTACGCTTGATGAGAATTATCCACCACAGCAGAAATGTATACATCTTTTATTCTCATAATTTCAAAGATAGAAACCATGTATATACTGTTGTATCTACTGTACTTTCAAGAATGTATTGAACTTTGCTCCTCGTTTTTAATTAACTGCTCCTCTGTTTTTACTGACAACCTTTGCTCCATGTTTAGTCAGCACAGCTGTTCAGCACAATATATGTCTAGCCTAACATTGCATGCAATGCAAGATCGTGTCGTAGCAAGTTACGAGTTTTGAACACGCAAGAGTTTTAGTAACTGATGTCAGGACCGTACATTTTCGTACACATTGCACATTGGAACCAGAAAGGACAATATCGAATGTTCAGAATCATTTCTGCGCTTCTCAAACTGGGGACTTGCTCAAATAATACTCCACCCTATTTCTAAAAAGTACACAGATCTCAAAGCAGCTCATAATTATTTTTACCTTATTCTTGTCATGAGCCTAGCTGGTCGAACCGATTGAGCGTCCCAGTCTATCCCAGATCCCCTTTGTTCGGTGCTCGCTGGTTTCAGAGATGGGTTACAGCGATTCTTCGATTCCTTGTGACTGGAAGCTGGCAGACTGAGCACGCCAGCACCTCCACTATCTGGACCATGTGGTTGAGAGAGCCAGGAGGCTGCGCTGTGAGTTCACCATCACGGTGGTGACACATGCGGCTAGGAACCACCGGACCTGGGCATGCTGCATCATGCTAACAGAGAAACTTGTCGCAGTGCTCTTCGTTCCCTCGGTAACAGGAGTGGCATCCAAACTTGTCACAAAGAGAAGTATATAGTGTTTCAGGAGAACGTTTTCTTGGACACCAGAAGCCTGAATAAACTATGGAAGAAACCAACTATAAAATTCTAAAACAAGTAAGAGTGGCATGTCCATGTTAATGAGTATGGAGTGCGTTAATGTTATCTATATCCTTCGTTCTGACCCTCTCTCCTTTTTGTTGATCTTTCCCATCAACATCTTGTTTGGGAGCAATGTCCATGTTAATGAGTATGGAGTGCTCAGCATCCATTTCGGTGTCCACACAGAACTCAAGTCCGTATAAATAGTCATCAATCAACACTTCTACATACTCCGCAATAAAATCTGGATTTGTGTGCAAATTAGTTATTAGTGAGAACTCGTGAATATATGGAAGATTAGGAAAGGGTTTTTTGTTATTGAGTTTGATATCTTGTCGGTACCAATCTGTCATTTGTTCATAACGAAAGGATTAGTTTGCTTAAATCTACTCCCTCCCAACACACAAAGAGTGGCATTTCTTAAACTGCCATTTTCCAAACAGGTATAAACAGTACTACAACCAAATTATATATAGCAACGCCGTTACCATTTCTAGTCTATCATTATTTGGCTCTATAAATTCCATGGCCTGCTTTCCTCCTTTTTCGGAGTCCTACACCATCATGTGTTACACCATATGCAATAGGTCTTGTTGTTCTGTACCACCACAATTTGGGTTTAGGAAGCCACGGGAATTCCATCATGTCTTTCTGGTGCAGACCTTCTGTGGCTCACAGCCATCACTCAAAATTGATACCAGAAAAGATGGTGCTAATTTTGGCAGTTGCGTGCCTTCTACTGTACTTCCTTGACAGTACTGCTTCCACCACTGATATATCTTTCATAGTAGCTCACTTATCTTTCATAAGTATATCCAATTGGCTTCTGCTATGCTTGAGTGTCTGGATATCCATCCGTTCCGTTGCTCGCATCTCCATTCCACAAGTCGCTGGAGGAGTTTAACATGTCATCGAAGATGGAAAATCACTCAATGTTTCTTTGATGCATCCTATTGATGGCCAGCTGATACGAACTTCTAGCAAATTGATGGCCACTGATTAATAAAATGGAAAGTTTATAATACTTCAAGAACGTACTGGTACATTTGTCATCACAGTAGTAAAATAGAAGGCACATGTTTTATATATGCTATATGTACAATTATCTATTTTAAATTTGTGGGCATAGACATAAATTAAATCAGAAGTACATGCCTCTATGTTTAGAGGTGAATAGGGATACAAATGAAAACAATAGTTTACGGCTTAGTTGAGGATAATTTAGGGATTAATTCATTGTGCTGAAACAATTAAACAATAGGAACATTTCTGTCAGGAACTCACTTATGCTGAAACAATCTGAAGTTCTTATTTATATATAACCCTCAGAATTTGAAATTATCCAGCAAAATTCTGTGGGTTTGCCTTGTCATGCATGACAAGAATGCACAGTTGCTGCATATGGTGGGCCAATAATAATTGATCTAGTCATTATTGAATTTACCTGCAGTTGAGCAGTAGCGTGGATCTATCAAGGGTTTATTAGGTACACACCACTAATATACATTACGTACTCTTGTGATCTAAACTATAGTATGTAGATCTAGATATGCATTGATCAACCGTTTGTATAAGATACAAAAAATTTAGTCATGATGCATGCATGATCACAGCAGAACAAAGCCTTTTATAATACAGGAACTTGTCACATACCTGCTGTTATATCATCAACAAGGGACATGACTCTGACAAAGCTGAATTCAAAATGATGAAGAATACACTGCAGTTGTCGCTGTGAAGGTGAGAAGCGGATGCGGCAAGGAGGAACGAGTCCATGAGC
The DNA here is from genome assembly GCA_015847255.1 of Hyparrhenia diplandra. NCBI lineage: Eukaryota > Viridiplantae > Streptophyta > Magnoliopsida > Poales > Poaceae > Hyparrhenia > Hyparrhenia diplandra. The sequence continues at coordinate 612,429 of JADLZK010013251.1, read as the reverse complement.
CTGACTGTTGTGTCTTTGGGCCGGATTTGGTGAGAAGACTTCGAAGCCCATTTTACCATTTCGCTTTTCCTTTCTCTAGGCCCATGAAACGGGCAAGGAGGCAGCAGCTCCTTTGTATTTCTTTCTTGCTCACGAAGAGGAACTCGAACACGACACTGAACCGAACCGTGCCTTGTGGCGGCGGCGGCGCGCTCGGCGGTGGTCGGAGTTGCGATTATCGAGTTTCCCCGTCCGATTATCCCCATTCCTCTTAGGGCGGTAACATCTAGTATCGGATTCGTTCGATCCTGGGATCCATCCACCAAATCGCCTCCTGCCAATTCCGATTCGCCCAAATTCATCTCCATGTCCACTCCATCTACCACCGCGTCCGAGTTCCTAGCCACCAGCGAGCAGCAGGAGATGCTGGACTAGATCCTTGCCATGGCGACGAAGGCGGCGTCGGATTTGCAACGTGCGGCGGCGGCGAACCACTCCAACCTTCACCGCCGACTCGTACAGCAGCGGTCGGAGGTCGACACCACCTCCGGCACCGACTACAGCTCCGTCAGCGGCGGCTCCGCCCTCGCCGTTCACTCAGCCTCGGCCTCGCCCATCCCTTCACCGACCTCGACACCACCGCGGGGCGCGGATCCGCGGCTGCCAGTTTGGCGTCACCAAGCTGCCTGCTACCTCGCCCACCAAATGTTCGACGCCTGGCCCATACCAGGGCGTACTTGTTCCAGTCCGTGCCTGGTCAGGGGAACTCCTTCACGCCCGACTCCATCATCGGCGAGCGCGCGCGGCGTGCTCCTCTGCGCCTGCGCCCGCCTCCGCTCAACCGACAGCGGCGAACTCCTCAGCGTCCGCCTCGGCCGACAACCGTGGCGTGCACACCCGCGCCCGAATTGTCTTCTTCATCTGCGTCGGCGCGGACGGCCTATACGGCTCCTGATTCGCGGCCGCCGTCCCCGACCGGGCTCGGCGCTGCTGCCACAACCCGGCGTGGTACACCATGAAGTACGCGCGCACCTCCCCCACCGGCTTGGAGGGCGTGCTCACGGACGTCGTGGTCCACGTCGACGAAGACGACCTCCACGAATCCTGGTTCACGGCCGTCGTCATCGACTTCGAGCTCATGCGCTGATCGCGGCAGACCGGTGCAGTACACCATCCAATACGGCGCACCTTCTCGCCGGCGTCCGAGTCCGGCTTCGCCCTGGACGCACCCTCGACCGAGCCGTCGGACGCGTTGTCCAGGCGCTCGCAGCAGCCGCTGCGCCCCGTGCAGATGCATCCTCTCTGGTTCTAGCCGCCGCTTGGATGAGGCCAGGCGCTCAATCCGTTCATGCTGCAAGGGTGTTCGACGAAATGTGGAGCAGCACCTTCCCTACTGCAGAACTAGTTTGGCTTGCTTGTATGGCCCCATTCTGGAAGCAGGACGTCAGTCACCTTAAGGATTTGACCGTGAGCCAGAAGAGCAGGCACCTCATCATGCCTTTCACTACTCATTTGATTGGTGTTGAGATGCTGGGACGTGTCACGTGTGTTGTATATACAAAATCCCGAACGACTTACAATTTGCAACAAAAGGAGTACAAGAAGTTGAAATAATCAAGAAACATTCCACGGTTTCGTGTATGCTCAATGTTTTTTTTTAAAAGCGGGACTTCACCCGTACTTCATTAAGAGAAAAGGCCAAAGATAGGCCGGAGCACAGATACAAGGTGCTCAACAAGTAATCCTAGGATTACAAGCGGAGCCCCAAACACATGAAACAAACAGACAAACAAACAACAAGAATACATGGGGAGGGAGAAAGAGAGCCCAACACCAATGTCCTAACCGACTAGACCTGCAACAGAGGAATCAACACAAAGGTGGTAATGAACAGTTTCGTGTATGCTCAATGTCTTGTCAGGCATGAACAGGTTAGGTTTTGTGTATGCCACCAGTTTCAAATTATAGCTACATGATATCGCGCAGTGGCATACTAGGCCAATAATAACTAATCTAGTTATTCCTGAAGAGTTGGCTCCAACCGACTCTACTGCAGAAACTAATTTTAGGGACGCCAGCATTTTAATTAGTTCAGAGATGCCTTTAGAAATGGGGCAGCTGAAAATTCTAACCGCCTCTAGATATGCTATTTTTAGTGGTATCATCTAGAAATTCCACATGTCTCTAAAATGGTCATCAAGAATAGGTGCAACACAGAAAACTCATAGCAACTTCTCCAAATGATGTCAGATGAAGGCAAACATTGTAGCGAAGTTGTAGAATTCGAGAGATCTGCCACTTGGTAGCAATACACTAGCTTTAAATTTTTAAAAAAATCGAGGCCCGAAAATTCTGTTTCAATATTTTGAGATGACCTGATATGGAGAAATGACCTAAAAAGCTGTAGTTCTTGAGAGATCTATCACAATGTAGTTGACTACTATTTCATTCCAAATCATTTATGGCCAGAAGTTTTTTTTTATTATTTTTTTGGAGTTTGAATTTTTTTTTATATATTTCAAATGTTCTCAGATGAAGAAATGACATTAACCAAATTGATGTAACACTAAAAAATCTAATATTTTTGATTCAAACTTTTATCTTTGAATTTGTTTAGCGTCTCAAATACGCATACAATACCTATTAAAGTAAATACAAAACAACTGTATTAAACTAACATGCAAGGTCTGAGACCAATTTTTATCGCATCTAGAAATGGCTTTCATATGTGTGTGAGCCTCGGATGCAGTTGACAAAGTGACATTTTAGTTGACATGGACATGTTTATGGTGCAGGCCCACCACACATGTCAGTCTGACGTTTATGGGAGAGATATACTGTAGTAGAGGGTCTCTCACTCCCTCCCTTTTTCTGGCGAATTAGGGGATCTCTCTTTTAACTCCATACCTAACCAGTTGTTTCTACCTATAAATATATATAACTTCGGAAATGTAGGCTTCAACTTGTGATGAAGTTCCACTATAGAACTATGCAGGGTGCCACCAGTACCGTAGCTGACTCGAAACCCAAACATATGCACCATGCATAGGATTGAGAAGCCTCGGGAATATCCATAACTGTGACAGGACATGTTTCTGTGTTTTTACATCCCTAGAGCACACTTCAACCCCTAGTTATTCGGGGTCATGGCAAAGAGATGTGGGCATCAGAAGTAGTCTAATCAGGCTTCCTGTGGTGTCTCGGTCTAGTTAAGGTGGCAGCCTTTCCCTGTTATTTCTATTCCGAGCGTAGACCCTGATTCTAACAACTGTGACATTGTCTCTGGCCGTTATGTGGATCCATCTGAAGTCCACAACTTAGTTGAGGATCAGAATAGTACCTAGTACTACTCTTTTGTTCCATGCATTGATCAACGAAACATTACATGTTCGCTATGCATGGGTAATTACTTTATATCCAAATATTTGCAAAGTTAGAAAACAATGATTATTCAGTTTAACCACAGATTGATTAATGGCCAGATATTTAATTAAGTGCCACTTCTCTATAAAATTGTTTCCTAATTGATAATTTGGGAAAGGATTGGATTACTAGCCTTTACCATTCTAGTCTGTCATCAACTGGCTCTATAAATGCGTGGGCTTCTGTTCTGTTGTTAAGTAGCCTCCTTTTTACAACCCGCACACCCTCCATTTCATTCCAAGGCCAGCATCATGTGGTTCTGTTCTGTTGTTAAGTAACACAGCAATTTCGGATTAGGAGGCCTCGGGAATTCCACCATGTCTTTCTTCTTTTGGAGTCCTTTTGGAGGCCGCATGAATTCCTCCATATGCTTTGTTAGTGTCTCGATATCCATCAGTTCCGTTGCTATCATCATCTGATGATTGATGACAAAGTCGACCGTCGTTGGAGGAGTATAACATGTCATGATGCACGCATGATCATAGCAGAACAAAGCCTTGTATAATACAAGAGCTAGTGAGAATTATTCACCGAAGTTGATTGGTTTATCATTTCTCCAATCTGTGTGCCATGCATCCATGTTTATCCTAATAATTTCAACGGTGGAAATCATGTATCTAGACATGCAGTATGTACGTACTGTACTTTCAAGAATGTATTGGCCTATGGTCTTCTGTTTTTAGTGACGACCTTTCCTCCATATTTAGTCACCAGAACTGTTCAACGCTGTGGCATACTGACAGTTCCTCTTGGCCAACATGTATGTCTAGCTTAACGCGGCATGCAATGGAAAGCGTGTCCTAGATACTTACTAGTTTTGAATACACAAGAGTTTTACTAGCTGATGTCAAGTCAATGCATTTAAGTACACATTGCAAATTGGAACCAGAAAGCACAATACCGAGTGTTTACAATCATTTCTACGCTTCTCAAAATATGGGGAACTGCTCCAATAATACTCCACCCTATTTCTTAAAATTACACAGAGGACCTCAAAATTATTTTTACCATAATATTTCTTGTCATGAGCCTAGCTGGCCGAACCCATCGAGGGTCCCAGTTTATCCCAGACCGAGCACGCCAGCCCATCCACTATCTGGACCATGCGGTTGAGAGACCCAGGAGGCTGCGCTATGGCAATACACCTCCCACCTTGGTCAATCAAAGATACTAGAACATTAGGCGCCCTTCGGGCGCCCTACAATGATTTGAGGCTAAATACCAATTTAATTGACAAATATTACTAAGATACATAATGGATATCACATCAATAGATACATAGCACAAATTATGAGCCATCGTACTTTTGTTTATCTACATATTATACACGATAAATGATTACAGTTAGATTTATGATCCTTCTTACACCATCAACCTTAGATCAAGATCTACGGAAAACCAGGATATATCTGCATAAGGAGGCGACAGTGAGGAATCTATCGAAGCCTAAAAGTACGGCTCAAGCTCCTAACTGAACTTCATCCCATTCTCCTCTGACGTTATTGCCGACTGTTGATGTGCCAGAATCCTGAATAAACCTGTCAGAATGCTTGGTTCCAAGAAATATAAAAATTACAAGTCATATACTCCTAGTACCTTCAACTAAACTATTTTATTTATTTAGTCAGGACCTTGGGTGGTTCTCAGAAGAAAATTATAGGTCATAGAACATATAGAACATCTAGTGTGCTATCATGAATAAAAGAACACAAATGAGGTAGTGTTTCAGTACAGACATAGCAAAAAGAAAAAGGTGCAGATCATCATAATTCAGGCACTCAGAAAACCAATAAACAAACCATGTTTGAATCAGAAGCAGTTGTTCCCTTTTATTTTCATTGCGTTTACACATGTATATATAGATTTAAAACGTATGTAAGACTAGCACATTCCCTACCAAGCATTCAAGAACATTTTTTTTCTATCTATAATCCAATTATCATCCTGAGACAAAGAGGAGGGAAGTAAAGTCAGACTTAACTTAGTACAGAGTAGTGAAGTATAGAAAATGCTTACTTTTATACATTCTTGTTTTTTTTTTTTTTAAAAAACTAAGACACTACAAAGTACAAACAGTAAAAGACAATTTCTCCATGGTCTGCCCTCAAGTCATCGCGTTATGCAAATATTCCATAAAGACTAATGGGATAGGATTTATATGTCTATAGCTTGAGTGCTTGACAACTTCAAAGTGCACACCTGCATATCTTATGGTTGTGAAATCCAAGGATTATTTCAGCTGCAATAAGGGAGAAGAAACCTCAATTAAATAAAATACACAGACAACACAACATAGTTACTCTGGGAGGAATCAGTAGCCATGTATTCATGGCGATAGCAGTATCCCCTCAATGCATGAATATGTTGTTACAGGAAGAGCTTTCAAAAGCCCAGGATGAACAGGAGCTCACCTTCTGGCCATGCAACGATCCTAATAAAATGCATCATATTACTACTGACAAGACATAAATGCACTTTTATTGTTCTCTCTGAACCGAAGACATTTAAACAACATTGCAGTGGACTATGCTCACCCTGCGAAGCTGTATTGTATCTAAGTTTTGACAATTTGGACATGGATTGTCAGCCTCAACACTCCTAGAATCTGAATAGATTGATGCCATAGCATTACAACACAAACCATGGAATTCGAATAGATTGTTGTCATATACAAGACAAATTCAAGAACTCAACACTCGGGATCGAGCAGATCATTACCTCAAAAGGCATAAGTTGTATCGTCCTTGGCTGCAAGCTCATTACTGTGGCCACCATGCACCTGACCGAGGCGTGGTTGCGGCAGGAGGGCGGACAAGGAACCGGAGAGTCGGCGAGCATGTCCAGGCCAGCGAGCTCGGCCAGATCTGCGCGCAAACACATCTCATGCGACTCCCAATACATCTCACGCAAAAGTGTACAAAGACACGTCTTTTAACCATATTTATCAGGCCTGGCATAGATACAAACATAGAGAGAACAGGCATGGATGGTACAAGTAGAAAATGTTGCAGATCAGAACATCGCATTTCAACCATCATCAAGGATTTCTTTAGTAACATGAATTCTAAGAAAAACTACAAATATAAAACTCTATATGCCTTGCATATACATTTCCCCCATGTATGTTATCTATATGCTAGAAATCTACAACTATAGGAGCCAAAACTGAAACACAACAACTTTTGTCCATTTCAAGCTAAAACCTGACACAGCTCTCCTAAAGCAATGGATCTTAGTTCAGATCACGCATGCCTTCAGGTTGCCACTGCCCTTCTGTTGTTATTGGTATTCCAAAACTGAATAATACATCACAGAGGGAAGCAGCGATATCACTGCCACAAGAATAGCCAAAATCAAAACTAATAAAAGATATTAGTACCCACCATTGCCGGTTAGAAACCACACCTAAAATCATGCAAATCCTAGGCCCCATCTGCTAGCAAAGCAAGAGGAGGGACTACGCCTACCTGTAATGATATACGCAAAGGTCAGATTTTAAACCTTTTTGCATCGGCAGACATACCAAACGAACAACGTGAAATCTCAGTGCTCAGCAATGATACATTGACTTCCCGTGCTCTCCTCACCCTCACCGGGCTTCGAATCAGACCATCGAACCCTCTGCTGCTAACCCCACTGCAAAGTTGCGCGAGGGCCTTTTCTCCATTTTTCCTGGACTCGGGAATCTCGGTGCTCTGCAAGAAGCATGCAGCGGAGAGAAAGATTTGTAGGCAGTAAGGGATGGGAGTGGACTAACGGAGCAAGAAAGCAGGCGACAGGAAGAGAGGGATCTCACCACCAACACCGCTGCACCTCCAAGATCCGTTAGGATCTACCAGTGAGATCCTTGCCGATGGACGCAGAAAGGAAGGCCCGTCGGTGCAACCAAAGAGGACGTGGAAGAAGCAGAGGATGCCTTCCAATCAACGATGGCGCTAATGCCGACATGGAGGCGGCGCGTGGAGGAGGGGCCGCCGGTGAGGTCTGCCCGATTTCGCACCTCCGGATCCTGTGCGCCCCCATGTTGGCGGCGGCGGCGAGGGAGGAGAGGGAGCCGCGAGAAAGGAGAGAAGGATCGAGAGTTCGAGTCGGGCTAGGGTTGCGGGGTGGGACTGGGAGGCCGGGTGGGACTGGAATGCCATTCGGGAAGAACGAAGGGACTTTTTTGCAAAACAGACAGCAACAGGTGTCGACACGCGAAAAAGCCAGCAATGCCTCGAGCGCTCTCGTGCGAGGAAGAGGTAGAGACTTTAAATAACTCCGATTGATAGGATCACACAAGGCTTTCTTTGGAAAGGAAGGAAGGACATAAATAATCAACTACTAGAATCATGACTTGTTACTGAGAAGCACTACAGTGCATATATGTGATTCTATTCGAGAAATAAATATACTATTGCAGTAGCACTAATACCTATCACTAGATAATTGCATTTACTCGGTGTCGTTTGTACGTGAGAAATCAAATACCACTGGCTGTGCATTTTGGTTCCTATATATATACCTCCCAACGCAGTTGATATTCAGATCACCATTCAGATAATCTCATTGATACATTCTGTATAGCGTGAACAAAGGTAGATATTGGAAGTCCATAATTAAGTGTATCCGGCAGATATATAGGAGTTAGAGGCATTGGGAATATGATAGATGCCAAGTCATCAGTTTGGGTAATAGAGTCATCCATCATGGGTCCATGGTACAAGCGAAACTAGATGGCACAATCTGGTACTTTGCGCACAATCATACCAAGCTGCTTCACTTTAGACAGATTCGTGACCGCAAAGATATGTTGCACTACTACATAAAACAACTTCGGTGGCGGTTATTTGCGATTTTTGGTGGCAGTTTTCGTAACCGCCGCCGAGCAAAGGTCCCATTAATGGATGATTAACCGTGGAGGTTTTTAAAACAATGCCTCTTAGTTTAGAGGTGAATTTTATTGGCATAGACTTAAATCAGACATACATGTCTGTTAGTTTAGAGGAAAATAATTGTTAACGGCTTAGTGAGTATTTTTTTGTGGATTATTGATTTTGCTGAAACATTTAAACATTAGGAACAGTGCTGTCAACAAGTCACTTATGCTAAAACAATATGATGTTCTTATTTTATATGCAACACTGCATAATTTAAAATTATCGAGCAAAATTATGTGGGTTTTGCGTATGCTAAAATTAAGTCTTCCATGAATGGCAAGAACCGCACAGTTACATATAGTGGGCCAATAATAAATGATCCCGTCATTATTGAATTTACCTGGAGTTGAGCCTCCAACGTAGATCACTGACTAAATTTGATGTCCTATACATAACTCCACACAATCGAATTATTCTATAGTTCTATCTATAAATTTGACATCAGAAATATATCAAGCCTCCAAAGAAGTTTCCATTGTGCTAGTACCCTAGCTAACTCTGAAACCCCAACACATGAGGTCATGCACATCAGGCGTACAGGTGGAGGTGATAGGATTGGGAGGTCTCAAGGATATCAATTATGGTTCAATGACCGATGAGTGTGTTTTTACATCTCGTACGGAGGGCTGACAGCTAATACTGTTTGCTCGGTGCACACACACTTCGAGTGATGCTCGTCATGGTCGTCGTGGCGAAGATGAAGCCACGACTGAATTTCTTTTTGTCATTTTCCATTCTTTTCTCCAGTCATCCACACTTGTTGTCTCCAGCAAATAGCGTGGATCCATCAAAAAGTCCAGATTTTACCTGATGAGGAGAATATAGTACGTAGATCCAGGTATGCATTGATCAACCATTTGTATAAGCTACAAAAATTAGTCATGATAACTACACATGATCACTGTAGAACAAAGCCTTTTATAATACAAGAGCTGATGAGAATTATCCACCGCAGTTGATTGTTTATCCTTTCACCAATTTGTGTACCATTGACGCATGTTTTATCTTTATATCAAAGTTGGAAACCATGTATGTAGACAAGTAGTATGTATTGTACTTTCAAGAATGTATGGATCTTTGCTCCTCTATTCTTAATTAACTGCTCCTCTTTTTTTAGTGACGACCTTTCCACCATGTGCAGAGTTGTTCAATGCTGTGACATACAGAACTTATTTCTAGCCTAACGTTGCTTGCAATGCAAGAACGAGTCCCAGCAAGTTACGTGTTTTGAATACGCATACAGTTTTGGTACCTGATGTCAAGTCAATGCATTTTAGTACACATTGCACATTGGAACCAGAAAGGGCACAATTTAGTACGCAAAGTGTTTTGGTATCGAATGTTGACAATCATTTCTACGTTTCTCAAAATGGGGACACCCATCAAGCGTCATGTCCATCTAACGAATAGCCTTAGTCATTTGTATCGAATGTTGACAATCTTTCGAAAAAATTACTTAGACCTCAACGCAGCTCATCTAACGAATTAGTTTTTCCTTAGTCATTCTTGTCATGAGCCTAGCTGGTCCAACCCATCGAGGGTACTGTCCATCTCAAACCCAAATCCAATGTAATCTCTCCTTTGGTCCTTGCTCGCTGGTTTCAGAGACAGGCAACCTCCATTCGTCCATTCCACGTGACTGTCCTCTTATGCTGGGATGAGATGGCAGACAAAGCACCTCCACTATCTGGACCATGCGGTCGAGAGAGCTTGGAGACTGTCACAAAGAGACATCCAAGCTTGTCACAAAGAGAAGTATCTAGTGTTTCAGAATGTAGGAAAAATAATGAATGCTTCCAAGTTACGTTGGTGGCTTGCAGCGAGGTACTGTATTTCAGTTACACACGACAATACAAATGACACATTCTACTACAGTTTGTTGTTACCTCAGTACTGATGATTTATCTTTCTATGGCAATACACCTCCCACCTTGGTCAATCAAATATATTTATAGGATCGGACAAGGCTTTCTTTAGAAAGGAAGGAAGGATATAAATAATCAACTACTTCTGTCCATGTCAATGTTCTCAATCATTATCTGTTGGAGAAATAAATATACTATTGCAGTAGCACTAATACCTATCACTACGCAATTGCATTTACTCGATGGCACGAGTGAAAAATCAAATACCACTGGCTGTGCATTTTTGGTTCCTATATATACCTCCCAACCCAGCTAAAGTTCAGATCACCATTCAGAACAAACTCATTGATACATTCTGTGTAGCGTGAACAAAGGTAGATATTGGAAGTCCATAATTATGTGTATCCGGCAGATATATAGGAGTTAGAGGCATTGGGAATAAGATAAATGCCAAGTCATCAGTTTGGGTAATAGAGTCATCCAACATGGGTCGATGGTACAAGCAAAACTAGATGGCACGATCTGATACATTGCGCGCAATTATACCAAGCTGCTTCATTTTAGACAGATTTGTGACCGCAAACATATGTTGCACTACTACATAAAACAACTTTGGTGGCGGTTATTTGCAATTTCGTGGCGGTTTTTCGTAACCGCTGCCGAGCAAAGGTCCCGTTAATGGATGATTAACCGTGAAGGTTTTTAAAACAATGCCTCTTAGTTTAGAGGTGAATTTTATTGGCATAGACGTAAATCAGACGTTGTCCCGGCCGCGCTGGCTGCACGACGCGGAGCAGGCAACACGGTGGCGCGGCGAGGCACGGGCAGCTCGGCAGCGCGGCGGAGAGCACGGCGGCCCAACTCGGACACATGTGGGCTCCCTCCCTATCCTCCCCATGGCAAATCGGTCGAGTAGGACGGACACTGCACCCATATCCGGCGACGATGCGGCAGCGGCTAGGCCCGATGCCGGCCCGTTAGGGTTTGGGATGGGCTTTTCTTTTTGTTGGGGACAACTTTGTTATTAATTAAACTTCCAACCCAAACTTTGAAGCATGTTCAGCTAACAGAGTTTCGCATTTGGCGTTCACCGAGAAGAAGGTATAACGACAAACTATCATGAAGACAAATGCGAAGATATTACAAAATACCTTCGCAGACTAGAGCTTCGCCGAAAAGATTCAAGGAGGAAGCTTCGCTGAAAGACCTTCGCAGCCAAGGTTTTCAAGAAACTTAGAGAGAATTCAAGACGTCTGGAGCGAAGACATCAAGAAGGGCTTCACTGAATCATAGATAGGAATTCTTGTAATTGTAAAGTTTGTTATCATTTCGGGAACTACGAAGATAGGGGGGCCTAGAAATACCCCCTAGCATCTCTTGTAATCGATATGTTGTACCAGTCACTTTGTGACTAAGTATTCATCAATAAACGTGTTTGGAGCTCTTTACCCAACATCTTGGCGCCCACCGTTTGTGTGTGCTCGAGCATTCTCACGACCAGCTAAGACATGGGAAGACCAAGGAAACAAACATCTGCAGAAGAAACAAGACCACAAGAAGATGAACAAGACGAAGAAAGTGAAGAAGCAAGAGAAAAATCAAAATCACAAGACAATGAAAGCGAAGAACAAAGGCTAAAAAGCACTTGAAGAGAACCCCGGCAAGGAAAGAAAAGAGCTTGAGGAGTGCAGGCAACGCACAAGAGAAAAAACCATAAAACAAAGAATTGCAGAAGCCGAAACTAGACTAAGAGAGCTGAACGAAGAACTTGAAAAACAAGAAAAAGAAGTCATCAACCTTGAAGAACCAAGCTCAACAAACAAGTTAGGGAAAGAAAAAGAACAAGACAAAATCACAACTGTAATTGACACGTAATCACCTTTGTCAATCGACCTGCAAATAGCAAAATGGCCAAAGGGATTCAAGTTCAATATAATTCCAACATACGAAGGACCGACAGATCCAAGACAATTTCTTATGAGCTTTGAAGGCTGCGGTTGCCTCGGGAGGCGGAGATGAAACAACATTAGCAAAATCACTAATCATGGCAATGAAAGGCTCAAAGACGAGATGGTACTCTTCGCTCAAACCAAGGTCAATCAAAAGTTGGGAACAACTAAGGGCAAATTTGCTAATTGACTTTCAAGGATTCCAAAGACACCGAGATAACAAGCGATGAACTATTTGATATCAAGCAATATCCAAAAGAGCCATTGATCAAGTATTATTCATTCAGATGAAAA